>NQII01018807.1:0-12403 GCA_002778355.1 Clitarchus hookeri | reverse complement strand
AAGCTGCTCAGCAGAAGGGACCTAACAGCAGCTCTACTGGCGGACACAAGAACCTGATTTGTCACGTCCCACGTGTGATATTGCCACTGCCTCCCACACCACCAAAGAAACCAGTAGTTCCAAGTCGGCCCTCAGTCGCAGTCAGGATGGTCAGATGACTGAACTTGTGACCTAGCTACACCCCATCACAAGTACCAACAAGACCTACACTCACCAGTGCACATCCTCAAACTCAATGCCAAGTGACTGAGATTCCAAAATCGGTCATCTCCACCCAAGTTGACGACGAAGCCTGCTTCCATCCCATTCGGAGGGTGGGGGGAGGGGGTAGGGAAGGGAAGTGCTGACGCTGGAAAACAACAGGACTTATTAGGTAGAGTGTCAAACCTAACGCCTATCTACACAGTTCTCCCTCACCTATCCAGTTAAACAGTCGCAGCAAAATTTCTGTAATACTCTTTATTAAAAAAAACACTAATCAAACCATTATTAATACAGACACCGTTAAAATTCATAAAACTGATCTTAATACAGTCAAAACTTGTAAACATTTATATGCTGAGCTCTTTGAAATCTGCCAACCATACTTGGACAGCAGAAGAATGTAAACAAAGCATTTGGCAGGTGAAATATTAGTCATCACTTGGTATTATTTTTGTTGACATGTAGCGGAAGTTTTAGTACCTGAAAATAGATCATAAGCAGTACTTCAGAAAAGTGTGACATAACTGTTAATAGAGTATAAAGGCTTTTTCATGGTAAAGTGGGCACTTTTGAAAGACTTACTAAATTTTTACTTTCAGCCTGTTGGTTGTGTATCTTTCCAGGAATCTATCAAAATTAACACTGCCATGTAACTTTCAGCTGGATCATATCCACTGCATACTCATTAAATAAACTACAAAAAGTAATAAATATTGTAAGCACTACAAACATGTACACGTTAACTGCAGTAAATAATATTGGTTTGCGAATACTGTGTTGACCGATGTTCATGATTCTTTTGTGTTAAGATATAAATTTATGCCTTCAACTGTGTTCAACACTCCCAAAGTCATACGAAAATACGTTTGGTGTAAGCTGCCAACAGAATAGCAGAAGAGTTGAACATTATTCTTTTTCCCGTTATAAAAAAACAATGCCAACACGTTTTGAATGTTCACCTTTAAAAAGTGTGAAAAGCTAAAACACTCTCTCACAGTTTATTTTCTCCTTCATACAGAAGACAGTGTGCCTTGCACAATTGTAAAATTACATTATTATGTTTGACAACATTTATGAATATAATTACAATGCATAAATACCTTTATTACATTATAAGCAATGGAAAGAATTGTCATGATTCTAAATGACTTAAGAGAATTAATATAAATTTTTACAGCATACTTCCACTTGTCACTCGATGCTAGTTTCATCAAAATTTGTCCGACCACACAATTTTGAAAGCACATAATACTAGCATTTGCTAAGGCCTACTGCTTTGCTTATGAAAAAAAATAACTTTTCGCTAATAAAATTTGAATGCCTGTACTGATATGAACATAATTTTGCCAAAATACTAAAGACACAATACCTAGCTGATGACATTGTATTTCATGAAACTGCATTAATAAATTTTATTCAGGATTAATTTTGTTTAAAATTACTTTGAAGGTTATTTGTGGAAGCTAGTACTTACTGTTTCAGATATCTGCTCATACCAAACCTTTTGGACATGTGTCATAACACTAATTTAACATATTCTAACAATAAAGGAATATGTCGTGCAGATTAAAACATTTTTGTTGCATTATTGTTTCAAAAGAGTGTCAAACATGCTGAGGTATTAACTCATATATTGGGAATCTCGTAAATAAGAGAGACACATTTTTTGAAGCTTTCAGCATTGCGACGCATATCGCAAATAACAAAACACATTTCCCAGGTTTAAAATTTATATTGACTTAAATTGCTTGAATCAGCACATTCTCCAGGTCGGCATATTATGTGAAATTTAAAATGTTTCAGGGACAAGAAACTACGTGGAAATACAGCTGAAAGCAATAACAAACAATGCCACTTCACTCAGGACATGTATAAAACTGTTTAATTTATTACGTTAATAGGAGTTACATATCAACACTTGAATCCACGTTGGTTGTGAACTGGTATTTTGTTAACACACAAGCGTGGACCGGTCAAAAAAATAAAAACAAAACAATGAACCAGTTAACATTAATTTTGCAATACCCGGGTGATAATGTGAAAGAGTTAGAAATATAAATGCGTTACAATCACTCCAAGTTTTATTTGTATTTGTATACAACAAAAAGAAACTAAATCACAGGTGAAAATTTTTTTTACTTTACGACTAGTAAGACATTAAAACTAGGAACAACTTTACGAAGTTCACTGGCAACATAACAGTGCAATTGCTTATGTTAAAATACATACAGTTATGAAGTAGTTTTTTTTTTCATAGGTTGATTTCAAGAATGCTCACTTTATCATGGCCCACGTTACATAATTTTGTAGGTTAAAAGAATTCACTTAATAGAAACGTGATTGTATTTATTAATATTTCCACATAAATGTCTAATTTGCTATAACTTATTCATCCTTGTAAATATTGTTTTTTTGTGTGACAAAATGAGNCAAAATGAGGTTAGTAAAATATAACACTTCCACAGTGCAAAGTTAACATAATTAAAAACTTAAAATTCTGCCTTTGTAACTTTAGTACAAAAAAAAGGAGCCTAATGTTCATTTTAAATAAACGCGCGCTCAAGTAAACTAAACATATGCTATTTTGAGTTTTATTTTTTTCTTTGAGACTCTCAAATCTTGATTCTAGCAGTGGCAAATTACTATACAAACCAAAAAATTAATTCTGTATAAATTGTTGTAATTGATTGCTCAAACAGGATACATTTTTACTACTTTACATTTGAATATGACAGTTATTTTTCTATCACGTAGTGTTTTTAATTTGCAATTTCAAATAACTTCAGTTAATTTAATGAAAATTTCACTAATTTGCAACTTTAGGTATATACCTTTACTATTAAATATGTACAGTAGAATCTCACTGTTACAGTCCCATTTATTGCACCCATTTTTGAGGAACCGTAAAAAATTCTGTAAAAAACAGTTAGAAATTTGAGGGGAATCAGCAGAAAAATATTTTGCTACACATTGCGTATAACATTACTCCAAGCAGTGCATATCTGAAAATTGTTTCCATCCCTCCATTTTGAAGTGTATGGGTCGGGTGGGTCAAAATATGTAAAATTTCTTTCATATTTTCAAATTTGCGTATTGGTATTGGTATTCCATTTAATACAGATTTTCAATTTTCTTGGTTTTTTATTTTTCAGCAATATTTGCGCCAGTAATTTGTCAGTATTTAATCAATATTTATGTTTTTATAGTCAGTAATATTAGTATTGTTGACCTCTTGATTAGTTTCCATCCCTGTGGTGGTCACTAAATCCCCAATTGTGTTAATTGTTGCAGTTTGTTTTACAGAAAGAAAGCATGTAAATATACAGATGAATAATAGTGATTTTTGTACATTGGCAGCTGGAGGGCTGGGGGACATCCCAAATATTGTCCAGTTCATATCGCCAAGGGACAAGTTGCTGTGCGGGGCACCACACGATGATGGGGCTGTGTTCTTCTCCACGATGCATGGTCTGATGTCTGTGCTGCCGTCAGATTCCATGCATGCTGACCAGTCCAGCACGTAAGATTAGTTCCCATTCCATTTTCTTATAATTTATAGACAAGGATGACTGCAAAGTATTGTGTTAAGGTGAATTGTCAAGTTAGAGGCGTATTGGGTTTATAGATTTGAGTACAGTTACTGAA
The DNA here is from genome assembly GCA_002778355.1 of Clitarchus hookeri. Taxonomy (NCBI): domain Eukaryota; kingdom Metazoa; phylum Arthropoda; class Insecta; order Phasmatodea; family Phasmatidae; genus Clitarchus; species Clitarchus hookeri. The sequence goes on along the minus strand of NQII01018807.1, from coordinate 8,554 downwards.
AAATGTCAAGATTGTACAGTTATATTTGTATTAATAATTTAGCCTATAACCCAGGAATGATACTTTGTGGAATCATGTAATGCTGCCGAATAAAATGTGTGCTTAACTCATTGCTTTGATAAATTAAAATTGTAAAAATTAGTGTCGGATATTTGATAGTAGAACAGAGTTTATATATTTGTGGGTTTTTAATTTGTGTTGGGTGATACTGTAAGAAAATATATGTGTGTGTGGTTGGGCGTGTGTGTGATGCAATGCAGACTTGCGAAGCACTGCAGAATTCCTCTTTGCTCAACTGGTTGGCTGCTTCTTTAATGACGCCGACACAACGGAAACCCTTTTTAATGCAAAACGTGCGTGAGGAAAAGGAGGTTTCGAACCAAAAGAAAATTATTTAACTGACAATTCGTAATTCCAATCAAGGTAAGCGACTTTTCAGTGTAAATGCAAGGCAATATTAATTGCTGAATAGGAACAAAATTTAAATACCGTTGAAAAAAATGATAACATTAAACACTGCAATGGTACATGTAAAAGATACGACAAAGACAAACAATTTTTGTGCGATTTGTATGCACAGAAACACTGGAAAAAGCATAACTAACAAATCTCAAACTACACCAAATACGCTTGACTCTCATTTATGTATAAGTGACTTTTATTGAGACAAGGAAAGAGTGTTTTTGTGCTGAAGAAAATTAATAAAGAAATTGATCATCCTTTTAACTGAAAAATCAGAATTTTTAATTCCAAGCAAATACTGTTGTTAAAGTAAATTATAGTAAAAATATCTGTGTAGGAAAAATTTGCTAGATCACCTCATTAAAACATATTAGATAAAATAAGCAAATCACGTGGAAGTGATTATCTCCTTTTTCTTGCACCAATGAAATCAATTTCAGTTTTGTAAAAAGTTTCTGCACAGCTAGAGACATGAAAAAATTATAAACTGCTTGCTTTTGGTATTTATTAAGAAATTTACGCTCTTATAAAAAATCTTAAAAAATTACGTTAAAAGTTCTAAATTAAATTTATTCAAAAAATTTTCCAATGTATATTAATTCAGAGCACATGTAAACGAGTTCGCTGACATTGCTTCGAAAATGCTCTACCCATTGATCAGTCATACTCATCTACTGGTCGTGGACGTGGAGAAGGCAGTATACTCAATATAAAAGCACTAAAATGCTAATATCTAATGTATTGGGTCTCTCTTTTTAACATACCCATGCATATTTAAAACTGAAGGTGCAACACCTCCCTAGCATTAGGATGGGCAGTCACTACAAAGTAAAATAAAATCTACTGGAGCAAATATTGTGCCGGACTGCTCTACATGGCTGTAAAAAAGCGTGCGTGTCTGGGGTTCACACAGAACGCTATCATTAATGGATAATACTGAGGGTAGTGGCTCTAGATTACTTTCAAAATAAAAATATTTATCCAGATCATAAGTAAACCAACATATATAAACAATCTTTAAAATGTTGGTGTTTCTATAACTGTTAATGTAGATCTCATATTAGTTCATTACTAGAATTATTATTTTTAATGATAGAGAGAATAATTCAAATTGTTTGCTCCGGTCACAAAAGATTAGTGGTGAGTCAATACTGATATACTGCATATATTGTATGCCAATATTAACATTATTGGGATTTTAAGTATTAAATAGCAACATCCTACCCTACAAGTGTGGCTTATATTAAAATTTGGTACCACTGCTGTTAACTGAAATCACTATATATGTTCTGTGCATATAATCTTACCAGACCTTTCATAGTTGTAAATTTGCGAGAACTTTGGGCACTCTTTAGAATGCCATATTTAACTATTAAGTACTAACAATATGTTGTGCCAATCAAAATCACAGCTCACAACCATACATTTTTATTGTAATACAAAAACAAAATTAAATGGGGAACGTGTCTTAAGTACATATAATTGTGCTTGTTAATTCTAAAAATTATACATGAAACTTTCTATTTAATTTCTTGCTGTCCGTTTTCTCTAAAAATTGTAAATTTTTATTCAAATATTTTTAAATTTTACATTTAAAACAATGCATCACATTTCCTAAAATTACATCATGTAACGTGTTTTCTGGAATAAACAGTGCAAAACAAATTTGTTGGTGAGTAATAAATGGGGTTATTAGCACTTGTAGTCTCTGTCCCAGTTGTGCAGCCAGTGCTACTTTTGTCAAGTCACAGGGTTACTGTGTATATGCCCTTGTCCATTGCTGCACGCCTACAGGTACTGTTAATTTCAAACGTCTTGACAGTTGCGGTCCCTAGCTGCTGCTTTCGGCATGGACCGGTCAGCACACTTGTGACAGGGCTGTTGCACTGCACGGCACTCGGCGGACAGCTACGAACCATCATGAAAACATTTAGGTTGGGGAAAGAGTGCTGTGCTACGATATGTTTCGGTCCATTGTGAGATGTATAGAAAAAGAAACGTCAGCAAGTAGGAAGCATTACTTAAACATCAGTACAACCTTATACCTTGTAATCACAACTCTGATTTATTGTTTCAAAAATTATCACCAAAAAAACAAACATAAGCTGGTTGAGTTCTGTAAGTCAGTGTCCTTCTAACGTTGTGGGCGGTCTATGTGTCACAGATCATATGTGCTATATAGTCATATACACATTATCATAAGTGGACATTGTCAGCAATGCACAGATTTCAAATAAGAAACTCGCATTGACTTATGTGTAAGAAAAATCTTCTAGTTTTGTAATTACAAATGTTAGTTTGTAGTATGGGTTTTTCATGTGGAAATAAAATTTAAATATAATAATTTTTTAAAATAAATAACCTATTTGATTTTCAAACAAATGCTTTACAAATAAAGACGTCACATTTCATATTATGTTAAATTTTAGATTATATTACAATATGCACGACATATAGAACTGTGTTACTATGTAAACCCCACTATACGAGAGATCTGTCTTCTTCGAGTAATGAATGTACTTACATGTGGTAATGTGTGGTTTACACAATTTAGTATTCACTTGCACAGTGGCATGACTGTTGGTACAAATAATGTGATTAACGAGGAACATATAATTTGGAAGTTTGTCACCTGGTGTTACGTTATTACACAGCTTTAATGAATGTAATTATATAATTTAAAAAGCATATCATTAGTATTATCCTAGACATTTGTCATATATTGCTTATGTACATACACGTTATGTGTGCCGGGCTGGCTTCACTCACTGCGTATATATATATATGAATAAGTTATTTAAGATTTATTTTGCTACTTTTTCAGGTAATAAACTATTGTAAAATTAAAGCGGGGAACATTTGCAGTCCAACTTAGACGGTCATGTTTCTACATTGACAACATAGTAACAACATGCACAATGAATAATCTGTTTTCATAGGTTAAACATATGTTGGAAAATGTGTGATTTAATATAAAATGTTACTGTAAATACAGCTAATCAAATGTGTTACATAATGTTTTATATTACACATTACATTTATCAAAAACACCAAGATAGCGAAAAATTGTGCGAGTGAATTGGCACAGTTCACAGATCACCAATGTTAAATGGGCAGTAGTTTTTATGTCCGTATAAAAGTCAACGTACTATAGCGATGTTCTCATGAATGATGCAACACGCACCGCGGGTCATAAGTAGGTATGTTGCCATCAAACGGTAAAACAGTATCTGAAATATTAAAATTCTTGGTGGTCTTATAGAAGGCATGTGGTGTGATAATTCAATTCACTGATGTGCCATAGTGTAAGACTTATTGTAAGATAGACATACCAATGAAAACAAGATTGGTAATGCGGGAGAATAATACCTATCCTCTCAGTTAGTAGACATTTAATCTATATAAATACAATTGAAAAATAATAATGTCGTAGCGACAAAGTATTTTGTTGTAATTAACCTCACCAAATAGTTTTTGTGGTGAAAATAAAATAGTTTAATGCCCACTACTAAACAAAATAGTTTTCTGTACACTATTACAATTGGTAGGGCCCATGCACCCCTTTTTTTATAGTGTAACTTAGCTGTTTTTGCCGGGAGTTATCTCTGCTTCTTCAGGTTTTTCTGTGCTGTGCTTGTGAATTCTGAGAAGATACTATACGTTTATGCCTCTATAAAACGCTGCTCTTCCAAGTTTTTTATTTATCGGTACGTGCAAACATTTGGCCTTTGCTTCGTCATCAGTCACATGCTAAAGTTACATTTTCAATCACCTCTCTTTCTCTGCTGTGTATCACTTTTCGGGATGGCCGTATTGCTCCATCGTGACCGCGCCACTCACTGCTGAAGAGACTGCGGAGTTATGTTTTTAGAATGTATGTTATCACATCCACGCCCACGGCTGATAAGCCTGTTTCCCAATCTCCTATATTTGCTACCCTTTGTCCCTCTGTCGCGTGTTTGTGCCTCTCACACCCCCACTGAAATAGCTATCATGAGACTTGAAGTGGACAGTAACCCATATAATTTACGACCACCCCTACTTGGTTTGGTGGCTGTTGCCAAGCGTTTGGCTGCTCCCTGTAGTAATCGGTTGTACAGCGTGAGGAATGTTTTGCCATGCACTGACCCACCCACATTGGATGCTGCCATTTGATAAAATGGAGGTCTCCTTGTCCCTTACTCTCTGCTGCCTTTGGCAACCTAGGAATTTACCCTTCAGATGCATACGAGGTTACAGGCTGCATACAGTGGACTCTCGCTGTACCAAAAACGCATGTACCGATAAACCGTATCCACAGTTAATTTTCGGTGGTCCCTGCAAAATTCCTAGATAAATAATGATACATTTACAAGCTTGTATCATTTATCGGGTGTATCATCAATCAAAGTATTTTTCGGTCCCATCACTGAAGATTTCCCACAACGTAGTTTTTAAGCTCTTGTTTATGCAAACTTCTAATAACTGGGTGTGAAATACGTTTGTCACTACTGAGCGGTACCCTTCTCCAGTTTAGCTGATGGTGTCACCAGCTCCATAGACAAAGGTGCGGGCTAGTCTCGAATGCTCCCTTCCCTTACATGCCTGACGTGAGAGGAAGCAGTTTCCTAGTAACCAGCGAGGCGTACTTGCTATCTTTCTCTCCTCTTCTGTCTCTCTCTCAGCCATGCACGTTCTTCCTCCACTTACATGCCTTCGAGAGGGTAAGCTGTCGTCTAGCAAAAAAAAGCTGTGTCCTCTCTCTGTGTCTCTCTCTCTCTCTCTCTCTCTTTCGGCATTGCATGTTTGCTCTCAGCCCTTAACATGCCGGCGATCGTATTATCCGTTGCCCAAAATAGGTAGTTGCGCGTGCACCTATCTTCACTAGTATTTGAAAGCAAATGGTTTTGCCTGAAAATGTTAGGCAATATATTATAACGAGGAATAATTTTTTTGCACAGATGTTATTTTTTTCTGATTAAAGGTTGTTTTTTTTTCTTTGTAAAGTTGGTGTGTAACTGTATCTTGTATATAATCATGATTTTTAAATAAACTATTAATTTAACTCAATAGGCAGCATCTACTGAAAAAATGATATGCCCTTCTCTTGTTGCCAAAAATTGTTTGAACATTGAGCGACTTGTAATACCATACATAAAGTTCATTTTCAGTAGCTTATTGCGGGGAGATCGGCAGATTTATATTAATTTATTTTAATAGACACATTCTTTGTGATTAAACTGATATCCTGGAAGGGCATATTTGACACATTTTGTCGTCATATAATGTATAAGCACTGAGCCCAAGCGCAGTGAATTCGCAATAGGCGTAAGTGTATGGAAAAAACAGAGGACGCATTTTATATTGATTAATTATCGAAAAGAACAACGAAGTAAATTTTAATCACCTTATTTATTCCTTGTCTCAAAATCACACTTTTTTAAAGTGAAATATTATTAATTACTTGAACTACATACATTCCACACAATGCGAGCATGGTGTTGCCACATAAGTGTCGATCAATCAAGATATGACTTGGATTGCGTAAGCTTCGGCTATCCTCAGTGATATTTGGCAGAGTTCGTTTCCTCCCCTTACACGGCTGGTGGGGAAGGAGCTAGTTGCCTAGCAACCAGCATAACGTCTTTGCGCCCTTCATTGGTGTGCAAGCTGGTTTGGAAGGGGAGGGGTAGATTGTTTCACTCCTCTCGCCGCTGGGCTTCCCCTTCTCTGTCTCGACCGGCTGGTCAATGACCTCTCCGCGTGTTGCGCGTGGGACATTCAAAATTCTGTGTCATATTATTTTCTTTTTCAGAGCGTTTTAAAGTTTGAGGACGGCTTACATTTGGTGTCGGATTACAATCAATGACATACTTTATTTTGTAAAAGAGTTGAGGTGAAATTTTTTCAAATATAATATTTCCAGTAGTATTGATACAGCATACCTGCCAACCTTTCCGGTTTTTCGGGAAGTCTTCTGGAAAAAGCTGCCATATATAGTTTTCCGGAAATACGTACATTCTTCCAATTTTTAGTTAGTTGATTCAGCAAAATATTATTTTTGCAATTATTTTAAGTTAAAACACGGAAGTCGTAGTGTTGTGACAATATAGATTTTGGAGAAACCTATCCTAAATCGAAACCTACCTTATAAGCCGCCACTCAGAAGATTACTGTGACACTGTCGTTTAAAACAAGTTAACAAATTGATATATAAAGACTGTATCATGGTAAAGTACCTTACATTACATATTATAAAAGAGCAATTTCTCTGGAATACTGCAATCAAATGATACATACCACGTACTCATCTCATTAATAGTAATTCCAGTTGTTGATGAATAGTAATTACAATTCTGTAGTGGCCATGGTGGTGTAGCAACTGAAGTGCTTGCCACCTGCTAAGGCAAGCTGGGTTCGATTCCTAGTGAGGTCTTTCCTGGATTTTCACACATGGCAATCGTGCTGGACAATACTGCTGATAGCGGGTTTTCTGAGGGACCTCCCATTTCCCCCACCCTTGCATTCTGCCACTGCTCCTTTTCCATCTCATTTCACCCTCCTCGGCTCTCAAGACCTTTTTAGGAGCCGCCGAAATCTCTTCAATCCACTCCACAATTCTGTATTCAGTGCAAGCTGCAGTCGAGTGTCAATCGTAATGGCTTAAAAGGATGATCCTATATCATAGTTTGCCTGCTAATTCTGTTATCTCGTTGGGACCAGCACTCATCATCTTAAAATGGGATCTAGGTCTGCCCAAACTANCCCAAACTGTATAGAAGCCACTGTCTTATTCGTTAGGCCAGTGCTGAGAAAACTGCATAGGGGCCTCAGACCTGTCCCAACAAAACTCATATTCCTTGTGCTGTGATCCAAGGACACCATCCTTATTGGAGCAACACTCTACAACTCTATACGTAGATTAATGAAGCCCAACCTGCTATAATGTCTCAAACCCATTTGTACCTAAACAAACCATGCTTTAATAGCTTAACTTTTCTTTTAATACAGTGTAACCTTACTGAAGCAACCCCTCACAGTTTACGGAAATAGGGTGGTTATGACAGGTTGGTTGCTATAAATATTTTGGGAAATATTGAGCAATTTTGACACACCCCCCAACCCCAGTACATCCAAATATGCAATTTTATGCTTGAAGTCCATGTTCATTCGTCTCTAGTGTAAAAATTACAGGGTTTTAAAATAAAATATAAATGTTTTTACTAGGCAGATGTCTTCTGAAAAAGGTAATACCTGAGAGGTGTATACTTAGCCTCCCCATGACACCCAAAATGTTAAAAATATTGAGTAGCGCAAGATTTGGCCAAGCATTGTAAGTGCAAGTTCAATAGTCTGTAATGCAAAAATGACACTTTTTAATTACATATAAATTAATTTATATATATAGACATCTTCTGAAAAAATTTATATCTGAAAGGCATTTATAGTAGAGCCCCAATTGGACACTGGTTCTTCCCAAAAATACCATTGTTAGGTCGCTGTTGTCGCAAAATTTAAAAATAACCAATTTTAACTCCTAAAAAATTAGAAAATTATTTTTAAAGTGAAATTTTTGCTTAAAGTTTGTATTAGTCAGTGGTGTAAAACACACTTTTTTTAATAGGCAGATGTCTTCCAAATAAAATGATACCTAATAAGCATATATTTACCCTCCCTATGTCACCAAAAATGTTAAAAACATTGAGCGGCGCAAAGTTTTATCAAGCACATCACAGCCATATTTATTCGCCTCTGGCCTAAAACCAAATTAAAATTAAACAATATATGCATTTAATTAAAAATGTATCTGTTCTATGAATGAAATGATGCACCAGAAGTATAAATAACAACCTCTCATTGGTGAAAAAAAAAAGAAGCTTTAAACAGTGTGCGACGTAACTCATAGTGAGTGCAGACACATTCCGTTGCATTATCTCCGTCTCACTTTTGCTTGGGCACCCACCCTTCTAGTTTGCCACCTCCCCTCTTTTAGCTCCTCCTGTGATCAATACAGCACAACAAACTTTAGTGAAACTCCGGGGAAAATGTCAATTAACATTATCCTTCTTTCTAACACACACTACCCCTCCCTACACTGCCGTTAACCTCGTAC
>NQII01018805.1:0-16855 GCA_002778355.1 Clitarchus hookeri | reverse complement strand
TCATTTCCACGTAACACTTAAGTAGCGCCACTTACCTTCCGGCTGGAGTGTACTCACGCCAAGCTCACGTGATGAAGGTCGATAAAAGCTGTTAACGTGGCGTTTGTTGCGTAAAGTTTACGTTACCGTAATGTTCATATAAGGCTGAAGGCACAGTAGTCCGTCGCATCCATCAGTCGTCCGCCGGTCAAGTTATCTTCAATCATTCGCAGGGGAATTTGGTTCTATCAGTCCATCCGTCAAATATTTACCGAACTTTAACTTTCGACGGGTGGATGGACGAACCACAGCCTTCTCACGACATTCCTTGGACCTGAATACGCACTCTGAAATAAAATTCAAGGCCGTGGAACGATGTTTATTTATACTTAAAGGTAATCACAGGAATTTTAAATGTAAAATAAATTCAGTACACATTTTTAACACGTAAAAAAGGGGTTTTTACCAAAATGTTTCCCTCTTGAAAGTGTATTTCTAACCAAAATATATCTCCAACTAAAGAAATAACGCATTGTTAAGTTGCCACGCTGAAATCTTGCCGTACGGAAATATTGACGGACGACTGATTGTTAAGAATCGTTTTCATCTGAATGACGAAAAAAACAGACGGAGGACTGCCGGACGGACGATTAACGGATGCGACGGACTATTGTGAGTATAGCCTAAGGGGTCCGACTACCTGCAGATGGTTTCCGCGTTTGAGGCCGAGAAGCGCGGGAGCAATAAGGACGGCAATGCCACGCGCTTCAAGAGCGCCATCGCCGCTACGCACAAGGATCTGAACCGGCATGTAGTGTTCTCTTCGTTCTCAGTATACATCTGGAAAGCCTTGCATGTAGTGCTATCTGAAGTAAGAGGTGGATCTAATTCCCTGTCATACACTTTATGGAAATCATGTAAAATAATTAAAGAAAGAAATATTTACTAAAAGAAAGCGCAAAGTTCCGGAAAACTAGCAACGTAAAAGTAAGTTGCTTTTTAAGTATCTAGTTTGAGAAGATATTTATGGTATCGTTACGCGCTTCCTGCTTTGTCCCTTGCGAGAGAAAGAAAGAGTACAGAGTAAGTAGTAGGAAAATGACAGTTCTCTGTCAGCAGGTATCCTGGCGAGGACAAGAGAAGCCAGCTATTATCTTGGATGACGTCTCGAGGCAACCTCCAGCTTTTTCAATCCTTGCCGACATCGACCATGTTGGATTTAGCCTCCAGCTCAGCTATTCCTAGCCAGCGGCGGCAATATAAGAAGTCCTTACTTCACGCTCTTGCATTCCACATGCGGTCTTTCTCAGAGTCCTCCCAATCTCCATTATTTTCTCAGTCTCTCTCATTCCTTCCTACCGGATGTCCACACTTCACGCTCTTTCATTCAGTATGGGGGTTTTCTCCATGCTATCACTCCCAGGTCCCGGAGTTTTCTCCATGCAATCCTTCTCACATGTAAAATGTGTCCTCCATGCTGTCCACCCAGGTCCCCACAAGGAGGCCACGCTAACCCTCCAAGGTCCCTACCATGATGCCAGGCTTCTGGATCTTACATTCCATGTGGAAAGTTATATCAGAATCCCACGATCTCATTTATTTTCTAACCCTCACTCTTTCCTTCCTACCAGATGTCCCCATATCATGCTCTTGGATTCTGTGTGCGGGATTTTCTCCTTGCTATTCCTCCAATCAAGTACCATCCATATTGCCAGAAGAATTTTCGATTTTATTACCCCTCCTGCAAATTCTCTTATCGTGCCTTATCACTAGACTCAGGTTTTCTCATATTCCTTCTGGGCTCATTTCACCAGGTGTCCAGACATGGACGAGTCTTATCCTTTGTCATTCTACCTTGGTTTTATTATATTCTTTCTGGTCACCTTTCAACTGGTGTCCTGGCAGGGACAAGTCTCATTCTCTGTGATTCCACCTTGGTTTCCTCATCTTCGTTTTGGACTCCTTGAAAGGAGTCCAAAACGAAGATGAGTGTCTTGTTGGGGTGTCCTGGTGGGGAAAAGGCTCATGATCTGACCTTCTAATTTGGCTTTTCATTTTCCTTCTTGTCTCCTTTCACCTGGTGTCTTTGCAGGGACAACTCTCATGCTCTGTCATTCCATCATGGTTTTATAATATTCCGTCTGGTATCCTATCACATGGCGTTCTGGCAGGGTCGAGTCTCATACTCTGTCTTTCCACCTGCACGACACAGAGCAAAGCCTGCCTGCACACACTAGCCTAGTGTCGCAGCACACATGCTAAGTACGTCCTAATCCTACTTATAAGCATAGTTAGCTGTTTTTTCCGAACCATTAAAGATACAGCTACTAAATACATAAGACATCACACTCTACCACGACAAAAAGCCGCAAGACCAAGAATGCCCTAAGTTTTCTTATAAGCATAGTTGGCTGCAATTTCCAAACTTTTTAATATACAGCCAAATCCAATACCCATGTGCTTACAACACGTCACCTAATGAGACGAACCTCCATGCTGACGATCCGCAGGGGTATACTCGTGCCTTCTCGACGGGTGTATGTACCCTCCTGTTCCCACTGCGTCCACCACCGTCACACAGTGTAGGCAGAACGGTTCAAAAGTCGAGCAATGCGCCGAAACGTCCAACCTGCCTCTTGGAGGCCGTGGCTACGGCCTCTCTCAAACTCGACGAACTGATCAAAGGCTAGTTCGTCGGAGCATGCTGCGTATTAACTGAACTTGGCTTTTTGGCCTACACTGTTATAAAGGCCTTTTTTCGGTGACATGTAGCTCTTAATGATGGAAGGACATACATGCCCACTAGTGGCATATCCGCGCAAGCAAACCACAATAAACGCAAACGGGACACATGTCAGGCTATGACAATACTGTTTGGCAACCTTCGATGTGTTTGCACAATACTTGCACAATTCGTTCTAGGTGTTAAATTCGTTTTTGGTATAACATAATATACCGTTTTCGTTGCTTGGTAGGTATTTATAACTATTTTCCATTGCAACGTTTATATTTAGTCATCAATATGGAGCAGTGTCGACGTTTTTTGAATAACCACTGGTTTAAAAGCATGATATTTAGAATCAAGCAAAGGAACATACCCTTTACAAGTCGTGTAATGAAATTTCAAATTATCACTCAAGGTATACAGTGTACTGGGTTTGACATATTGTAGAATTTTTTTGCTGTTGGTCCTTGTGAACATAAGCTCTTTTTCCAGTTGACGGGCATACCAGTTTTTTTATTAATTTTTTACAAAAGTTTACATCGCAATAACAACACTGATATCGCTATTACAGACTGTGGAACTATTAGGTATTATTTTTTTGTTGTAGAGGTTCAGTTCGACATCGTGCTCGCAGCACACTCGTGTATATATTGAGTATTTATTATTTATTATTAGACTACATTTTTTAATTTAATGTGATTGTTTTATAAGTTGTACGATGTTGATTTTGCGACCTTTAGCCCTCACAGTCAAACCTCGCCACTGTAGTCCTCCTGTGCTATCGGTACCATCGATCTACAGTAATGACAGAAGGGATATCCTCTACCAACACCAGTTTATTCGGAGCGATATTTTAAAGAGACGTGTTAATATATACAGCTTGCTGTATTTAAAAGAAATAAATTATTACCTTGTACTGTATAACTGAATTCCTCTTGTAAAGGGATATTCATGCGTAATGTGTTATTGCATTGGTTGGAAATTACCTATAACTATTTTCCTTTACATTCTATTTTCATATTAGTATGTAGCAGACATTATATGTTGGAAGACTTTGGCTTTTAATGAACTTGTTGCTACTTCTAATTCTGTTATTGCTATTTCTCCTAATCCAGTTTTGTATTCTCGACGTAGGCTTAAGTTTGAGCTAGGAGATAGGATTTGGATTTTTAGGAAGTTGGTTGGTACTAATGGTGATGTTCGTGTATTATGCCATGTACAGTATGTGTATTGTGCTTAATAAATTGTATGATGTAATAATCATTTTCATTTCCATACTCCAGATCCCTTTAACACCTTCGAAAACCGGTTCGACCTTGAACGTCAGTTGCAAATTGAGACGTGCAGCACTGCTCCCGGAAGTTCTGCCGGATGTTGTTATCAGTTGGAGCGGGTATGCATCCGCTGATTATTTAACCTTGCTCTTATGGGTAATCGCTGAGGACCCCTTTCTTCAATGCCTAGTCTTACTGAGCGCTGCCGAGTGCGTTAAGTAGTACGAGGGCGTTGTTCTGGAGCAGTGCGTTTTCAATAGTTTTGAATTCCAATTAACATTCACAGAGCCATGGGGCGAGCACGTTGGCATAAAAGAAGATATATTTCAAGACCCGTTTCTCGGAATATTGGTTCTTTCGATTGCGATGTTATGAATGACGATACCGTTTTTGTAAAGCAAGTTACAACTGCAGAAGACAGCTTCATTCTTCTCAGCTTTATGTATCGGTTTGCTCTTCAGGGTATGACTGCACACAATGCTACATAAAAATCCAAATAGCATTTCCAAGCTCAAACTTAAGCCTACGTCGAGAATACAAAACTGGATTAGGAGAAATAGCAATTACAGAATTAGAGGTATCAACAAGTTCATTAAGAGCAACAGTTTTCCAAGATATAATGTCTATTGAATCGATTTGAGTGAGGTAATTAACACCGGTCACCATGCTGTTGTGAGGATGCCTGTAGAAACAAACTTAGAGAATACCAGATCCATTGTAAACATTTCCACTTCACAGTGGAAATATTTTCGTCTAACATAATGTACGGTTCTCGATTCTCGCACAATAGGAATTTTTGGTAAATGCGTACAACTATATGCATTTAGAATAATTTTTTTTAAAAACTGTTTGTCTCAGCACATAGCAATGACATCTCTGTTGCGCGACTAATGTTGAAATGTATGTTGTTTTGTATGTGCTTAAGGTTCTGGTACACTAAGTGATATGTATTCTAATAAGTACATGTGTATATAAATATTATTTAAAATGGGATAAATTGTTACTTTGTGCTCTATACATGGTTTACTCTCGTGAAGGGAAGTGAATGTGCGACACGACCTGTCTGCCACCCTGGAGCCTGATGCGTCTCTCTCGGCTATTGTGCCAAATTTGAATGAAAATTATAAAACATAATATTCCGCTATGTAACCATGAACGTAGACTTAGGTTGAATGCCTGTCGTAAACTTTAATTTTCACGGAGAATTTTTAATTCTCAAAGACAAAAACTATGAATCAGTTTTGTTATAATTTTTAAGCTTCTATTAAATTTCTTCAAGCGATCTCAAAACATGAAGTGGTTACGATCTCAGGGTTTATAGTATACTAACAAATTAATTTTAAAGTATAATTATATCTGGAATAGAAACTGAATAAATTAATGAATTTTCAACCAGTAATTCTGACACTTCGACGGCAATGATGATTGCACAAACAACGTATATGATCAAGTATTTGGTGCTTTCTATTCGCTGCAAATGGTTTCCTTTTAAAATATTTTAATAAAAAACATTGTTTGAATTATGTGACTTAAGGCAAAATTAGTTATTTTCCTATCACCCAAAATTTCATTAAATCTTCTTAAAATAATATTGGTAATTTTTAAATTGCAATTAATAATACAAAAACTACTCATGTTATCAGGCTGTCATAATTACAGAATTTACCGCTATACAATTTGTAATAACAATTTAATATGAAAGTTTGCAGGCTCGCCACCGAATTGTGGTAAATATGCATTATTAGCATCTCCCTTGGGAAGAAAGTTTCGTCCACTTGATCGTATGTCTTAACATTTGTATACGTCACCCGTCATAACACTTCAACTACCCAGACGATTGTAACGAAATTTACAAAGACCTGTGAATCCAGTAACGTTGATCGCGACTCAACATCTCCTGAAAGCACATATCTTATGCATTGAGCATGGCGCCAATCCGAAGACTCTGCATCAGCTCGCGCACGCGTGTTGCATGACCGTGGGAAAGTAAGGTGATTATTAACACGTGGTGAGTTTCGCAAATCGCGATTCGCTCTACGCGGTAAAAAAAAAAAAGTTGTTTTTAAACTGAGATTCATAGCGGCACTGTGTAGTACTCGCGCGCGACAACATCGTGACCTTGCTGCGAGGTCACCAGTGAACACTTGTTCGTTTTTCCATCTGCAGGCGACGGAATCCTTCGTGTTTTTCTCTAGTCGGGCAAACGACTATTCCAACGCACGCAGACAACTGAAGGCCTTGAATAGTTCGAAGTTCATCCCCGCGAGGGTCTCATATCTGCGAGCTTGAACGATGTTCGCTATCTGTTGGAGCACGCAACCCTAGAACACAGAGCGGAATCCTCCCTACTAACTGATCAAAAATATTGACTACTTCAGTAAGCTCGTCACTGCCAAACGTAAATTGGTTTTTAAAGTTAAACATTTCTATGAAATAATCGTAAATCTGTATAAAGTCTATTCACGGTTTCTTAACGCTTTCTGAATCAATCTTTCGAAAAATCTCCCTGTGTGTGGCATGCTTGGTAATTTCCTGAATCAAAAGAGTTTTATACTTCAGTTAACATTAAAACTACTCTATTTTTAGTTTAATTTAAATTTTATTTATATTTCATGTATACAGTGTAACATTTCATTTATAATTAATTAGAAAAAAAATAGCTAACAGATAATAGGTGTGTTGGTAATGCCTAGTAAGAAAAATTATTGTGCAAATTATTATGATATTGAGTGTGCACGAATGCGGTGCGTTGTCCCTCCAGTGTAATGTAATAATTTATTATTAATATATTCAATAAAGCGTTTACAATTAAACACTTAAAGTAGTTTGTAACAAAAAAAAACCCACGACGTCCTCTAATTTAAGGGAATTTTGTTAAGTCTTGGTTGACAATTAATACTAAGTTGTTTAACATATGAAATATTTCATATATATAAGTTGTGACATACAAAATCGTATAAAAATGTTTGTAGCACATACATTTAATTACTTGGATTTATTTTAATATAACATATGCGAACAATTAATTTAAACGATCAACCCACCGTCTTTGAAAGGATTTTTTTTTTAAATTTATTTATGTTAATTTGTATAAATATTTGGCATAGAATTGTTTCTGTATTTTTGTATGTAAAAATATATTGCTGTTTTATTTATTTACAAAATTGAATTTTGTAACAAATATAAAATACCTTATTATTTTCTTGCATAAAAATTATATTTTAAAAAGTCCACTTTAAATATAAAAGTTAATTTTTGCTGTGCACCCGCAATAGAAAGACATACTTTTAGTTTTTATCTTAAACCATTTTAATATAATGACGTAATTAAGAATTTTGGAAAACATTTGCGAGAAACTGCTTTTGGTTGTATCTGGTTGACGATGATAGGACATCCAATCTTGCCAAACAAATAATGTTTTATTAGTATTTGTATTAAATCATTAGATATTTCCAGCTTCAATACTTAGTTAGCCCAACGTTCGGTCCCGGATTTTCGCATGTGGCAATCGTGCTGGACGATGCCGCTGGTCGGCGGGTTTTCTCTGGGATCTCCCGTTTTCCCCATCCCTTCATTCCGGCCCTGCACCATACTCACCTCGCTTCACCCTCATCGGCTATCAATACCTCGATGTTAAGATCAGCCCAAATCTCTTCCCTCTCTCACGTTCGGGAATTGCAGGCCGCTACTTTGTGACAAAAAAAAATTTTAAAATTGCTAATTTGCGTTTTACTGCCTTGTTCACGTTGGTGAGTTTTTCGCTATGGCAATTCTTAAACGTGATAAAAGTTATATTTTAGTTATTTTATTTTAAATATTCAAGGAAGTGGCACGTGAGGCGTGGACACTCTCTCCGCCCACAAAATCAAAGAGAAGATTTCACGCCGTACCATGACACAAGTGCTGAGAGAGGGGACATATTGTCAGCTATTTCGTCTAATATTATATCAGGGAGACTTTATGGGACAATTGCAAAATAGGAATACCGAAAGAAAAATGTAATTGTTTACCTCAGCGCGGTTTTGTAACTAGGCTACCAGTATACATATATTCTGAGTTTCAGAAGGTGCAGAATGTTTTAATAATTATTTAGGTTTTATAAATCTGGTTGACTGATATTTTTCGGCGGTCGCTATTTCATGTAGAGGTGTAATATTTTCGGATAGGCTAGACTTAATAAGGACAAGGTCGTCAGCGCAAGGCATGTAAACACTTATCAGCGCGCGCATTTTTCGTTCACGGAGATAAGATATTGCTATGTCGTATCAGCACAGCAAACAAACTTCAGAGTTACGTTTTAATGTTAGCCTGCCTCCTCATACGGAAAATGCCTCTGGCTTCACTTGAACTTGAAAACTATCCAGATAATGTCCTGCACTCATATAGACAGCGACGGTATGAACTTCGTGCAGATAATAAAGCCATGGCATCTGTGGGCCTACACAATCAGAAAACCCATGTAACATTGTGTCCGGGAAAAAAAACAATATTGCATTGCTACAGCGACGTTGAAGGTAGTTGCGACAATGCACGGTATTGTTGCACCGACCTTCAACTTTACATTTCTATGACCACGCACTAGCTCCAACTGCTCCGTCATGCATATGGATTGCAATCCGGAAAATCGGATCCGGTATATTGGTACCGGATCCGGTACCGGATACGGTGATAGCAATTTTTGGCAAAATAATCGCGCTGGTGCATGAGAAGGTAGTTTAAATGCGTGGTGCGTGTGCGTGCGAGTCGTTCGACGCTGAGTCGCCCCACCACGCCGCGCCACGTGCTCAGTCCTCAGTATCATTCGAGTATTCGACTTGCTTGAGTCAACAAATGTGTGTTTTGTTTTGTACCACTGCTTCGTCAAAATGTAAGTAAATATAAATTTTTTCTTGTATTTACGCGAGCACTAATGATTTAAGATTTAGGATGAAATGAAAAATAAACCGCGCGAGTATCCGCTAAAAAAGTGTTTTATTTAAATAGACATTGTTTTTGCTCAGTTGATACATGAATTATGTTTACGTTACGTTCCACTACTTCCACTTATGAGTGTGAGAATGATATAAAAGATTAATAAATTAATAAATAATGCCGGATACTTCACACAAATTGTCTGAATTATTAGGAATGAATTGAATTGAGTTATGTAAATGAACGAAAATTTGATTTAAAATTGTTATTAAATATGTTTTGTATTTTGTTTGTTACGGAGGTACTACTCGTCCTACTAGCCTAGTTGACAAAAGTTTCAAAACATGTCACTTTCAAAACCAAGCCAAAATGAGGAGGATTATGGTGGGGACGGTGAGAAAACTGTATGGCATTATTTTTAAAAAATGCAAAAAGACAACTCTGTGAACGCGAAATGCACATTGTAATTTTTAAGTCAATTGAATTTTCAAAGGATTTGGAAAGGTATTGACTTTTAAACACTAATAAAGCAAACTAAATAAATTGTACGCAAAATTTGCTTTGTAGCGCACAGAAGTAACTGAGCAAACAGTTACACAAAATTATTATTATAAAGAGTTCCAGGAATAGCTAATTTGTTGAGTTACTCTTAGAACAGCGGGAAGGTTCTAGCTAATTATACGAAATGTTTTATGGAAAACTTGTGTAGTTATTTCAATTAAAAATTTTGCAGGTTAATTAAATAAATACTTTTTTTCCATAGCGAATTACTTTACTACATTAATAACTACTGACGTAGTTAAGTTGTCGCTGTGATGAACTGGAAAGCGCGCTGGCTTCCCAAGACGAGCGATTGCTGTACACGCCCGCTCACTGGCCAGAGTCGAGGAATTCAGAGTTGTGGTATCGATTGCCATTCGTGTTAAGCTGGAGATAATAATGTCATAAACAATACTTGTATTACAATTTTTTAAAAATATAATTGCTTACTTTCTTGTATGGGTTTTTCTCATACTTTTTTCAGGTACTTTTCCGTATGATTAGAGAATATTTACTTGATATGTAAATTTGCTCAATATCAAAGAGGAAATTTTGCTTTACATTTACGTGCAATTAGATTCCCTTACATGTAAAGGAAATTTAACTAAATTATTTTTTACATCGCGGTTCCTCTATAACCAACAGTGACTGGCGTCTTATGTCTTTTGGCCATGTAGTATATTTTCATAAAGTGTGTCGAAATAAAATTCTCACATTAGTAGCGAATATTAGCTGTGAAACACTACTGTGCAAAGAGGACCTTCAACGAACTGAGAAACGAGCGAGGGCTAGCTAGGTAGTATAATGCTGAAATGTCGCACCAGAAAATGTTTCATAGGATGACACATATTCATTCTGTATATTTCCCATGTGTATTGCTGACTGGTAGATTTGTTTTTCAATTGGTAATATACGGGGTCGCGAAATATATCCAACGGTACCCCTATTTATAACATTGCGTTGAGCATGTATGCATTCTTGAAAGAGTTATTCACTAAAATGTCTTTAAATGTATGCGGTCATAATGACTAGATGAGTTTAGAGATCTGGGCAGCTCTTAACAACGAGGTCTTGAGAGCCTATAAGTGGGTAGGGGGGAGGGATGAATGAGTGAGAATGTATCAGCACCGGAATGCATGGGCGGGGAAAACGGGAAAACCCCGAGAAAACCCGCTGATCAGTGGCATCGTTCAGCGCGATTCCTATTTGCAAAAATCCGGGAGTAACCCAGCCGGGGATTGAACCCGAACCCGGTTCAATCAAGATAATTTTGTATCTATCTTCACGCTAATGGCTGTGTTAGTATTTACTGAGTTTGAGAG
The DNA here is from genome assembly GCA_002778355.1 of Clitarchus hookeri. NCBI lineage: Eukaryota > Metazoa > Arthropoda > Insecta > Phasmatodea > Phasmatidae > Clitarchus > Clitarchus hookeri. The sequence continues at coordinate 6,104 of NQII01018805.1, read as the reverse complement.
TTAAAGGTAAATGCGATTAGCAGTGAGCATAAAACGATCATGTTTGCAGGAGTCAGCATCTAATACAGCTCATAGATATCCTCCGACCAGTAACAGTACTCCACAGATGTCCTATCACAAAGGATATCTCAGTGCAGTGTATTGTTGTGACTTCGAAGTCTTGTTTTGTTTTGCTGTGTATGTCTAACCAGCAGTTTTCAACTCACGCCATACACGCCTCACTGTACTGGGGGTTCGTGCACACGTGTGGCAATATTGTGGTCGCATAGCCCGGGTTCTCGCATCCCAACAATCTCCTGGCACACCACGTTCAATACGGGTATTGTTCGATTTCGCGACGGACAAAGCCCATCATGTTTGATCTTCGTGCGATCAGCTGTCGTGAAGTAGTGTTCCGGTGTCATGTAATTTTCAAATAAATGAAAAATATACCTGACCGGACGTCGCAATGTTGTATATTTTTGCAAGTGGTGTGACGTGTATATTAGTTTAGCCGAAGCATGGTTGTGTTGTTTTAGACATCCTAATAACATATTAATACATTTTGAAAGATGCCATAACTGATGTTTCTGTTTAACATTTTGATACCTGTAGTGGGATTTGTGACTAACATATTGTAGCTAAATAGTAATATCTGGTTATAAGAGTGCAAAAAAATAAGTAAATACATATTTTACAGATACTGTGAAGCCGGTGTGATAAAATAAACATGCTGTAATGTAATGTAAATTTAAAACAGGTAGGCATTGTTATGGGCAATGTGTTTTCGAATTTTATTTAGTAGAAAAAGTGTTACAAAAGAAAACATCAGTAATTACGGTGGCAAAACAAATATATAAGTTTGTGCACGTTATTTTGATTATGGTGGCAAATCAAATTTATCAGTTTTCGTACGTTGTGAATGTGTGATTTTCTGCAACTATACACATTATTTAAGGTAATTAATAATTTCTTGTTAATAACTGACGTGAAAAATAATCACGCAAATTCTCCAAAGGTAATATCTACAGAGGGCTATGTTGGTGGATTCAGTGTTCTTTTTGTCAAACTATGGTCAGAAATTGCGGTTCGGCACAAAGTTGAAAATACAGTCACACGTTAATATAAAAATTACTGAATTTTGTTAAAATTAAATTAACGATGCCATTTATTATAAGAGATAATAATGGACTATACTTAAATAATAACCCCAGATAACATAGGTAAAAATGGCCTTTTTGAAATAATTCGTAGAGCATGTGGATTGTTGTACACAAATTTTCAATTTGTTTGCTTCGAATATGAAGTATCCCTGTGTATAAACATTTTGCCGTGGAGACGTCTTTCTTGCGCAACAACCTCTTTTATTTGCAGGTATCTTCGAAACTGTGGTTTATGCTAAACGAACTTACAAACAAAACTACGTAGCATAACATTTTTCATAAAAACAATTTATACAGTGTCAGAAAAAAGTTTAAACCCACTCAATAAAACAAGTTTTTTTATTTCAACGTATTATTAAGTGATGAAGGGGAAGTGCCAACTTACACACTAATTACATGGGTACATCAAAATGAACATATGTTGCCAACCAAACGGGAAGATAGAGATTTTAAATGCACTAAAAATATCTAAAAACAAATTTATAATTTTTTTTTTTAGTTCAAATTTTAGAAAGGGCGAACCCTTCCCCCCTTTTTTTTTTAGTTGATAAATTTTTGTAATTTTTTTCCCAGACTTGCATTTCACTCACATTGGTGGATTCTCTTTGGTATAAAAAATCATACCCTTAGCCTAACCCATTTTCGAACTATAAATTTTTCTTCTTAAAGAATTGTGCGCTTTGCAATTTCATAAAATTTAAAAACTTTGTCAGTTCTGAACCGTTTCAACTACTCTATTTCCCATATACCAAAATATTTCATTATTAACGTAGAGTAAGTTATAATTAACAGAAAAGTGGAATAGAAGAAATTATAAGGCTGGCATCACATTAACTACTGTGTAGGTGTGGTCTTAAATTTTTTTTCTGACTGTAAATCATGGCGATGGTCTTATTTACATAAACGCGCTAAATTACCATCTGAGAGTCTTACNTTTTTTTTTCTGACTGTAAATCATGGCGATGGTCTTATTTACATAAACGCGCTAAATTACCATCTGAGAGTCTTACACCGAGCAGAATATTTACGGTCATAAAAATAAACATTTAAAACAAAATTAATGGACTTCAAGAGAGAAAAAATAATGCCGCACTTTCCTCTTACTAGGGTTATTTTTTCTGGAAAATATGTACATCCTTCCTGACACAATTTCAAGGATATTCTGATATTAATACAGAATTTCGACGAGTTTAGATGTAGTCATTTCCTCTNCCTTCCTGACACAATTTCAAGGATATTCTGATATTAATACAGAATTTCGACGAGTTTAGATGTAGTCATTTCCTCTGCATAAAATAAACTATTTTAGCATGCTGTCACATAATGATTTTGTAATTAATTATACAGAAAATTCTATTAATAATAAACCGAAATACAGCAAAATGAGTGCGGTAAATGAAAATATGTTTTATGAATTCGAACTCTGCGTCGGTTTAGGGTTTAGAAATGCCGTGCAGCGGAATTAATATTTAAATATTATATCTAATTTCTGAAAACGAATAAAGACTTCTTTACAAATTATTTCTTTACATGGCAGAGACTAAATTCTCAATTATAACGGGAATAATACACTGTTGCTTCTATGTCAATTGTTTTCTTTGTATAATACAAATGCCGGGAAGCGAAACAGTAAGGAAGAGAACGTGAATGTAAAGCTTTGGAATGTTTATTTAGGAAGCAGCAAATGTGACTTTCAAATGAAGCGATTTTAATGGAATGTTAAAAGCAGAGTTGTTCAAACCTCTGCAAGTAAACCCAAAACTTTTAAGTAACTCATGTGATGAATACGTGAAATATCAGGACAATGAATATTTTAGTGCGGCAATATATCTATTCGTTAAATTATATTTTGAGAATCTAAAACCAAAGCACTGGCGTATTCTTAACGCGACTAACATTTTCTATACATTTTTATGTGTGTTTGATTATCTTGGTCTTGAGCAAAATAAAAGCGGTATATTAAAAGAAATAAGTTATTTCAATGAGTATTTTAAAACCGAAGCTTGGCGTAAAATTATAGAGACATTTTACTAAAACTGATTTTTGTGGCCAGAATGTCTTTAATTTCCACGAACTTGCACGATTTATAATAAATTATGCACTTGAAAGACTAGGGTTTACGCAAAAGAGGGAACATGATGATTTCTGGTAGGTTTGCAAGTAATTAGACTTTCTATGCATTAATGAAGCATGGATGATTAGCGCTGAAAATGCAGCAAAGTTCAGGGGTACCCAGCACCCGTCTATCGAGGATCGTGGGACGTAACCCCTCTCATAACCAATTTCCCTTCTTCCTTGTTCCATCTCCACCCCTGCTGACATCCCCCCCTCCCCCGCGGTTCACCACGGATATTGTTTTACGCAGGGTTACGTTTCGTCGCTTCCGATTTCGCTCGCGCTCTGTTTCCAGGTCGTTCATACTGCCGGAGTTGCAGCTTGGCATCGGGCATCTTCTCATGCGACATTCCGGCAAGCGTAAGGATCGTTGAGTTTTTTTAGGGGTTCCATTATTAGAATTACAATATTTCCGAAGTGGTTTGACCTGCGGCGTTCCAGTATGGCTTACTGCTTAAGCACATCATTTACCATTGTTTCACGAGGCACTGTCGACCTCACCTTAACTGGACGAATTAAAAGGGGATAGAATTTTAAATTGCGATGACATCTCCTAAAATTTTAAACTACGCAACGGGAATCGTTTGACACACTGAGGGTCTAACAGCTTTAAGCAGTTTTAAGCGGCGGGAACCTCTTGCCATTTTTAATTTTTTGGAATTCCGGGATTGAGGGAGTGGGGAATTTTTAAATTTTTTTTCCTTCCCTCAGAACATTTTTTCGTTGGTTCTTCCGCGTTAATTGTGGACTATTGTGTATAAAAAGTTTATAAATTTTGCCCATTTTTCCTCATTTATCCTCCTACTTTTTCCTACTTGCTCTTAGAAAAATTGATATTTTCGATGCCTATTCAAACCTTATCTTTAACAACTTTCGTAGAGTATAGAATTAAGTTGGGGAGAGGGATGCTTTGCTATTTCGTACATTTGAACGCTTCCTGTTTCCCCCATATTTCAGTATAGTAACTTGAAATTGGAAACCGACTCATATTTTAAAGTGTCGTTTGTCACATACTGGGCATTTCTCCAAACGTTTATGTTTTTAAGTAGGTAAATTTTAAATTCCCAATACTTCCGTTACAATATGACCTATGGCATTCCAATTTAGCACGCTCCTTAACTATATCACTTTCCCATTGCTTAATCGTGTGCTGCCGACCTCACCTTATCTGTACAATTTTAAGCGGGGTCGAATGTGAAACTGCCATATCTCGTCCATGGATTTCACTACGGCAACGGGACTCGCTAGACACGCCCAGGAGCCCGATGGCTTTAAGTCATCAAGATGGCAGGCATATTTAACCAATTATATAATTAGATGCGTTTTTTTGGGAGGGGCGGCCTTTTTGTGATATTTCACTTAGCTCACTTACTTCGTTTTTGTATGTACTTCTCCATCCGTTCTCGAATTGTGTGTAAGGATTTCCCGGTTTACGATAAATTTTTCTACTTTTTTTTTTGGCAGTTTTACTGGCAACGAACTGCGTGCGGAACCTGCTGGTTCGGCCACTCTGGGGTACGTCGGCGAGTGTTCTGCTCCTGCAGTTTACGACGAGATTTGTATGCACACGTCACCTGATTAACCCGTGCAGAATTATCCCACGGAGTTCCGCGGGCACGACATCTTGTTTATTCATTGATGGCTACACTTAAAGACTAGTGCATGTGTTGATAAGCTAATCCATTGTAAATGTACTAGTATGTAGAACCTGTTTTTCATCAGACTGTCAATATACAACGGCCCCTAAATTTAAAACAACTTTTAAAAACAACGGTAACTTTTGTCCATGAAGAAACCAAAATAATTGCATTAATACTGAAATAATAACACAAAATTTTAACGTACACCGTAACACATTTCCATTTCTTATTATCATCATCCTTCGAAAATTTCTAAGAGCTAAATTTAGCAGCAAATGAATGTTCGTTTTATGCCGTTTATATTATCGTTGTCGACGAATTTCAACTTGTGAACGTAGTTAACTTTATTTTTAGTTCAGTCGTAATATAAAAACGTAGCACCAAAAGTTATTGGGGCCGTGGTAGCTGGGGGGTTAGACTGCTCGCCTCATACCAGGGAGAACCGGGTATAATTCCCGGCCGGGTTACTCCCAGATTTTCGCAATTGGGAATCGTGCTGGACGATGCCGCTGGTCGGCGGGTTTTCTCGGAGATATCCCGTTTACCCCACCCTTGTATTCCTGCGCTGCTCCATTCTCACTTCATTTCGACCTCATCGTCTCTCAATAGCTCGTTGTTAAAAGCCGCCCATCTCTCTCCACTCGACTCCAAACGTTATTGAGATAAAAGGCCAGGAGGCGCTTGGAAATATTGTTCTCTGCTCACCGCACCATAAGTCTCCAGCTCACTTATTTGACATTTTAAATTCCTTTACAAGAATCTTATTGCAGATTACACAAATAAGTTTTCATGTAAGGGCATATTTATTAGGGATTGTGAATTTTACCCTACAATTGTAGGCTATGTTTCTCCACAAAGTAAATGTGTTTTTTTTTCGTCAGGAACAAATTTACAGTCTCCTGTGATACCATTAGGTTCATTTACCTTTTATCGTCAATCACATTCCCGATGGATCTAAGGAAGTTGTCTTTATTAAGCTGATCGTAATCCAGTCTTACAGCCATGCCGAGTCCTGTAAGTCTAATAATATCGAGTTCTTGATCAGCGAACAAAGGAATTCCAAGAATTGGAACCCCAGCATGGACAGATTTCTCGGAGCCCATGAGTTCTCCGTGGTTGATGAACAGTCTGATTTTAGGGTGACGTGCAAACCAAAATTAAACGTGCGCATTCGCTTTAAAAATATTATTCTTAAGAACTATTTTTT
>NQII01018804.1:0-13495 GCA_002778355.1 Clitarchus hookeri | reverse complement strand
GAACATGCCAAATGCAAGTACAGGAAGGCTATGTCACTCAAGACCACATGCATGTCAAATCCAAAGCCATCCAGCATTCAATATTCAATAAAAGCACAGCAAAATGTGTGGGGCTCTACATGAACTCAATCACAAACGCGAAAACAGTACAAGGGTGCTGCAGTGTGGAAACATTTACATAAGGCCTCGTCTGAACCAGCCCGAGGTACACACACTGCATTACATATGAAATGAAAAGCCTAAGGTGACATAATAATTATTTAAGGGCCCTCCGAATCAACGGAAGGNCTGCATTACATATGAAATGAAAAGCCTAAGGTGACATAATAATTATTTAAGGGCCCTCCGAATCAACGGAAGGGTCCAGCCAGCTGTGGGGGTGATACAAAAAGGTTCCCAAAAGAATTACAAGACAGAATTACTAGTTCAGTGAATACAAAGTTGAAGCCCCCGAAGGCTACGCGACACACACCCATCTGGTTTGAGCTCCAAGGAGAGATCGCCAAATGGTCGTCGAAAGCGGGGACACGGGCCCGTGCCAAAATTGGTGGCCCCCACGCAGAGCACATGCATGGAGATTGAAGTGTAATCAAAATGGGGAGAACACAAATTACACTAATTTATAAAACAGTACACAGGAGTTCACAGCAAAATAAATATATAACAATTGTTGGTGTGTATATTTTTAAATAGTACTTTATTGTGAACATAAAACAAATTTGTATTTGAATGAACTGATTTCCTGCCTCAGAAGACAGTGTTTGGTGTTGCCACCATTTGCAACACTGCTTTAGGTTGTAAAAGCCAGTTGTTTCCAAGATGGCGGACAGGAAGTATCTTGGCATTACACCTTGAGAAAGATCTCCCGCCTTCTCGGGTCGTCCGGAATTCTCGTTTTCATTGTGATAAATAAGCATGGTCAATGCCGGACCGGATTATATGAAGTGTTGCATCAGCACCTTTATCAGTCCTATAATGGTTTGTCTTGTCGTTGAAAAGTAACAGTTCACATGACGCACACACAAAACAGGCCGCGATGTTATTCACACATAATATCACCAAGTAATTTGTGTCCTAGGAGACTGTATGAAGAAATACTAAGAGGCATGATGCCGAAAGAATTATTAAGGAATTTCATTAAGTGAGGTTATGTGAACTTGATCAAGTGTGATCCTGCACCACCATTATCTTTGTGAAGTCGTTATATTATGTCCGCAAATCACCTCAGTTTTGTTGTTATGGCCGTCAAAGATAACGGACAGGCTAAAAGACGCCTAGAAAGAGCTGGTCAGCCAGGAAAGCGGAAAAGGGAAATCGAAGACACGTGGCCAGACTATATAAACACTGAGACAACATGGTTGGGGGTTACCATTGCTGCAAAACTCCTGTGGACGTCGGCTGCAGAGGCGCGGCTGCTGGGAACAATCGACGCCGCCGACGTGTAACCTTCCAGGCGTAGCGGGCCTCATCAAAATGGTTCCAAGTGTCTTTTAACAGTGGTGAGTCAGATGGCTATTTCTGGTACAGAGAGCTTGAGTAGAGCCCCCATATTTAAGTGAATTTAGTCATGTCCCTGAGACGTGGTTGTAGNTAGTGATTCATTATTTAGTGAGATCATCAGTGTAGATTATGTAGGCCCATTCATGGTTACCATCGGAAGACTGAGAGGTAGTAAATTGTACAAGTCATAACTCAGTCAGTTTAACAAACATAATATATATATAAACGAAACTACAAAACAAATTTCAACTTAAGTGCTAACTTTGTATGCTGGAAATATAAGTTATAACAATCAAATTTTTCTATAATGGGTCTCATTTCTCTGCCATTTTGTAACATAGCCACACATGTAAATATAAAGTTTTTACGTTATACCTCAGGATGCAATCAACCGTTTCCTACAAAATTTGGTGAAGTAGTTGTACTGTAGTAGGCAATATTAATTTTAATGTTTTAAGTGTGCCAGACACTTATTTTCGGAATGGCGGCTATAAAAATATTTTGGCTTAGTGTGATATATATCAAACTATGTAATTGATTTAACTTAACTTTGTATACTGGCAGTATCTTTGACATTCATCGAATGTGCTAATGCATAACCTTTTTGTCCTCCATTTAAGAAAATAATCACATTAAAAAAATTGAGAATTATTGCCATATCTTTTGGACCAATCAACCAATTCCCATTAAATTTTACACGCAATTAGTGCTATAGTATGGTATATAAACTAACATGTTTTAGCTATGGCATTAATTAAATAATTTAGGTTATTATGTTATACCTATTTAACAATTCAACAAAAATCAACCAAATTTTGTACACTAGCAGTTGAGTTAAAATTGAGTTTGCACCATAAATTTAAATGTGTACCTATGTACACTTGTATAATGCCAGCCCCTTATAGTACATTTGCAGTTTCTTCACATTTTAAATCAAACCTTTGAAAAATCACCCCCTATATGATGTTTTTGGTTATTTCCAAAATATTTCATATATCACAAGCATTTTATACTTGTGTTAATGTAAAAAAAATAACTTAATTTTTGTTATGCTGAATTTTAACTTATATGCCATCCATAAGTTATAATATTTCATTTATAATTAATATGAATAAAAACTGAGAAAATAGGTGTGTTGCTAATGCCTTGTAAGAAATAGTAATTATGAAAAATATTATTAATTACACCGAGTGCGCACACATGCGGTGTACAATGTCCCTTTAGTGTAGCCTAATTTTCTTGACTCAGTTAAGCTTTGTTTGCATAAGGCAGAGAACTTTAGCAGGGCTTAAGTTGGAAGTAACCATGAATGGACTATAACTTCCTCCTTCTCTTATAGTCATGGTTTACCAAGAAAAAAGTTTGGGACTAGTTTCTACCAATACGAATAATCATTTGCTTGGTTAAAAGATTCACAGCGCTGCCTTTTCCCTCCTGCCGACGAGTGAATGACTGCGGTTGGTAAAAAAGTTTAAAAAGAACCGTAACGTCAGCCACTTGATGCTGATAGAAAAATATATATAAAATAAGAGTTACAGGAGTTGAGTGAGAGGGAAGCTTTAAGGCTGGTCTGTTTGTATGTTGCAGAGTGAGCGGCAAGCAGTTCAAATCAAAAATATTTGTTTGTTAATAGTTCTTTTTTGATGTATATGTTTTTAATACAGTAATTATGAGAAAAATAATGGCAAGTGTACTGTAACAACGTATATTTCTGCTGAAGGTGCAAAGTGCTATGAGATAAAGAGGCTTTCCATGTATTTGTGTCGTTCTGAGACTTTACCTGTCGAATTTGATGTTATCTGTGGCCTGCTGTGGTGACACTGACATTCAGGTGACAAGAGAGAGGGAGCAGCGTGTCATGACTCGTCGGCTTTCATCGCTGCCGAAGATCACAAACTACAGAGCATCAATGCATTTAGCTGAGTTGTTATCATTACAATTCAACTTTAATAGTTTAGAAACGTAAAATTACTGATTCGCGAGATACGAAAAGTGATTTTTAGGTGTGAGTATTTGTTTGTTTATGATCTGAAAACAAAGTGACTCGACTTGCATGTTATATAGTTTTATGTGCCTGCTGGGAAAAAACTCTACTCAAATGACGATCTGATCTTTGTTAGTTCGACTCCACTTGAGTTTTTGAGACTCAACCCAACACTAATCTATCATTGTTTCAGTTGTGAAAACACTTCTTTCAATGCATTTAAGTCAAAATTCAGCACCATTGAATAAGAATTGTCTGTCAATAATAAGTCATCTTCTCGCTCAATCACTACACCCAAATCCAGCAGTGTGGCAGTGACTGTTGAGGACGCGAAGTTGGCCATGGCTAGGACAGTGATGCAGGAAAGGAACATGATGCCACAGTCGAACTACCAAAACACAGGAAGTTGGGGGGAAAAAACCTAGCATTATCACCAAAGTAAAAATTCAATGTTGGCAGCTTACATTACAATACAACCCAAATCTGATTTCAAATGCACAGAACATCCCCCTTTTATATTTTTTAAACCTAGTACCATGGTCCTTTATAAGCATGCAAACAGGATGGACCTTACGAAGACTCATACCATTGAGTGATCAGTCCGTGGAATAAACCAATTAAAGGCCAAAAATAATAGCGGCTAGCCAGTTAAATAAATAACAAAACTAATTGAAAAACACATACAGTTAGGGTCTGCAGTTCCTAGACTGTTTAACACAAATTCCTTTTGGAACCTAGAGAATGAAACCATTTTAGGTGGGAAGCATTATATGTTACCGAATGGGGGTCACCAAGACTAGCATTGACTAGCATCAGGAAACTTTAGATCTGGTAAGGACCAGTAACGGTAAAGAAAGTTTTGCCATTTTCTTGTTGACTGCTTTATTAAAAGGTTGTGCTATACACAAAACAAGGTCTTCTTCTCAAAACAGATTGTCAATCTGATGTTTAATATATTTTATAAAGCTCTTGAAATGAGCATGTTTTAAGCTGCCCAGACCAGATGCATATCCTTAGGATCATCTGTCAACAAATCAGGTACCACAAATTTGACAAAGGATTATTGGGCACATAAATGAACACAAGTTTGACTGGACTTGTCTTCCGAGATTCATGCTTGGCTTCATTGAAAACCATTTGTAACCAAGGAAGTTTCTTGTCCCAATAAGTATGCTTCATTGAATGGAAAGCAATGAGAGCAGAACGAAAGGTTTCGGTTGAAATGCTCCGCATGCAAGGCCGGGGGATTATATGGAGACAAGGTAATATGGCAAATGCTTTATGAAAAATTCATGTCAGGAAAAATCTTTAAGGTGAATTGAGAGCCATTATCAGAGAAAATTGATGAAGGTACGCCAAAATTTTGAAATATACAGACTTGAAGGGCACGTACAGTGGACATAGCATCAACCTTTCTCATAGAAATCAATCGCACAAATTTGGAAAATGCATCAACACAAAATAACAATATATTATTCCTGACTTCCTTCTTCAAAAAGGACCAACAAAGCCAACAAGAAGTTTTTGCATAGGCTTCTTGGCTACGTCTGGAATAAAAACCTATGTGTGTGTTTTGACCAGGCTTACTCAAAGCATACAATTTACAACATTTAACTCTTCCTAAAATTTCAGCATTAATTCCTTTCCAAATTAAATGCTTACGAATGACCTGAATGCTAACACATTGCAATTTGGAAGAGTTTCAGGCTCGTAACTATCTTTGGAACCATCAAACATACAAGAGAGAACATCAGCGACTACATTCTATGATCCTTGAATGTGTTGCACCCTAAATTTCAATGAAGAAATCCTAATGACCCAGCGTCCAATTTTACCGAGTTGTCGTGGATATGCCAAAAGCCATGACAATGCCTGGTTATCTGTTTTCAGGAGGAATTCGGCATGCTCCAAATAATAACCAAACTTGATGATACAAAAAAACCACTGCCAAACATTCTAACTCATAAATGGTTGACCTTTTCTCCTCGGGTGTGAAAGTGCGGGAGGTGAACGAGATTAGTTGGCACAAGACAAGTCCTACAGCTTGCCATCCGACCAAGAAACGAGGCATAAGCGCATCATGAGGTAGAGTTCTGTGATGCATGCAATGCGTGTGTTGCATGTGTTTGGTGCGTCGGCACACGTGTAGAGTGCACTGAAGATCAGCCGATGGCTGAAGACAACTGTGGAAAAATCTGTTCTTGTTAGTAATTAAGGAGTTTATGTATTTATTTTGCAGTGAACTCCTGTGCAAATTTTTGTCAATTACTGTAATTTGTTTTGCTTTCTCCATGCAAGTGTGCCCTGCACGAAGCCACCACTTCCGGCGTGGGTTTATGTCCCCACTTCCGACAACCATTGAGTAGTCTCTCCTTGGAGCTCAAGTCAGACGGGTGTGTGCCGTGGGGACTCAACTTTGTATTCACTGAACTGGTAATTCTGTCTTGTAATTCTTTTCGAAACCTTTTTATATTATCCCTGCAGCCAGTTAGGCCCTTCCATTGATTCAGAGGATCCTCAAATAATTATGTTGCCTTAGGGTTTTTTTATTTTATATGTAATGTAGAGTGTCTACTCAGGTTGGTTCAGATGAGGCCTCATGTAATTGTTTCTGCTCTGCAACGCCCTTGTACTGTTTGTGTTTGTAATTGAGTTTATGTAGCACCCCATATTTTGCTTTTATTGAGTACTAAACATTGGATGGCTTTGGATTTGATATGCACGTGATCACCCTTAATTCCTACACTAAGTGACTAACCTCCCTGTAATTGCATTTGGCATGCTCTGTGACCAACAATGGAGCAGAAGATAGAGTTGTTGCCATAAACCGACTTACCAAATGGTGACGTCACAATCTTGGTAAGAGTCTTTGCTCACCATGTGGCCATGCACAAAATCACGGCCTGGTGCCCTGGGACTGTATCTACAATTCTGCTTCCATTTACCTTCTCACCACTTGATGTAAATAACAATGTGGTATACTGGAACGTGTGGCTAACTCCAATCTCGACACCTCAAGAATAAAACGTGATTACAGTGAACTGTGTAAAGGGGACAGGCATTGTCGTGTGCACACGGACTATGTATTTTTCTTTCTGCTCTTCCCCTCCTAGGTGCACTAACTCAAATGCCGCACGCAGAGAGTAACGGTAACTGTGAACAACTGTTATGGATTCCGGGAAAACCATAATATGAACGCAGTGAAGAGTAGTGGGCTGCGCATGTGTGCTCTGTGTGTACGCCCTTACCGAACACCAGGGTACCATGCCATAGGCATGGAAAGCAAAGTGTGCATGTGCGCGCACACCAAGGAAGCTAACGGATTGGTCTTGGGCTAGGCACCCGAAACACATGGCTAGTGTTCTGCAGCATGTGAGTGCAGAAAGACAAAAAGAGAGAATTGGATTTTATTTTTTATTTATATATGTTTCAAGTGTAATTAGTTTCTTTTACTTTATTTCAGGTATTATATTGTTTTACATTTCTGTAATACGTCTTGTTCTCTGTTTTTGTTTTTGTTTAGTCTAGGTATTTTGGACTCTATGAGATTTTGAAAAATGATTTAATTTTATTTTACATTTATGTAATTTCTTTATTTTATTTTATGTGAGTATTGTGATTTGAATTTTATTTTTTAGTTTAGTTAGATTTGTATTTTATTTTGGTTAGTTTAGTAGTTTTGTTTTGAATTGTTTTATTAATGTTTTTATTTTATAATTCATTAAGATTGAGTACTTTTCTACCATGATTCATTGCCAACATAAATTTGTTATGTTCCGTTTGGAAGAGCTACGGCAAAAGCCGTAGCTTTTGAATGAACGGACAGAATATTCGACATGCTGTGCTGCGTCGTGCTCTGCATAATATATTTTACTAGTCTAATTGAGACTAGTTTGAATAAAGTTTTGCCTTGGTAGCGGCAAATATTTTGTGACTATGAAGAGTCTAAACTTAAAGAGAAATGGTTNGTTTGAATAAAGTTTTGCCTTGGTAGCGGCAAATATTTTGTGACTATGAAGAGTCTAAACTTAAAGAGAAATGGTTTTAATTACAATAAATAACTTCTTTGTTTATTTTAAGACATAAGTTAAGGTAGGCGACGTACCAAAATTTTCCATAACCAGCATACGAACTGCAAGTTAATTTTCCTTAAGATTTTTCAGTTTAATGCATGACTGTCAAGAGCTGGAACACGTAATACGTAACCAAAGGGTTCTTAGTGTCGGCAACATATATCTAGTTTGTCGTCCTCCATTTACTTCGGGAAAGTGATATAAAAATTAAGGAAGTGTGTTCGGTCAGAAAACATGTGGGATGTCAACTTTACTGAAGTTACACTCTATAAACACTCACTCTTGGCTTTGCTCAGCTCGATATACAGGATAGGATCAGAAGGTCATTAGCAAGGTATGTAGTCATCAGTTCTAGCGAAAGCCCTCCGGGCGGCTAAGGTGTTGGCCGATGCTGGCTTACCTGGTGAAGGCCGTACCCGGAGTGGACTGACGAGAGGTAGCTAGAGTTGAAATTCGGGGTCCCATCTTTGGGTGGCTGACTCGGCTGGTAGTCGAGCTCGGCCTTGCTGGTTCTCTGGTTAACTAGGTCCTAGCAGCAGCAGTGGGTATGGATGGTCGGCGGACGGTGTCAGTGATTCCCAGGCCAACAAGCAATCCCAGACGTAGGCGGACGACTAGGGGGTGCGGTTCTCCGCAGGTATTCTGGGATGGCTCAAATAACTTACTGGGGGTGACTGGAGTGTGAGGCCTCCTAATTTGGCGGGCGGCTTGTGCCTGTTCCCGAGAGGAGGAGAGGCTGAAGGCTGACTGGGATGGATTGCTTGACAAATGATGGGCAGTAGAAGCCGAAGATGCCTTCTTATCTGCCCAATTTGACCCCCCTCTTTGGGTGAAGGGCATACAGTAGGTTTTACTGTCTAACTGCGACAAAACAGGGGCAGGCAACAGAATCCCTAACTAAGAGTACTCAGATGCAATCGAGCCATGCAGTGTCAGTCCTGTCACTCCAACCAGCGACTTTCAGGCGGTGGATGGAGTGGGTTAGTTGACCTAATCACTTCCTTGCTGAGTGTACCTAGTAGGGGGCTCTACAGTACGTATGCACCAAGTGCCTTTGCGCACTTAGTCCACAGTATGAGTGGACTGCGAATCCACATTGCCAGTTATACCAAATATTAACGTCAGTCAATCGCCTCTGCCTAGCCAGCCAAGCAAAGCCAGCCTGCCTCTAAGCGAGTGCCAATACCACCTACACTCAGGGAAATTACACCGCTTCATTCCTTCTCCAAGAGAGAGCAGCAAGGGCTGTGCCGAGTAAAAAGGGAGGAGCCAAACCCGCCAAAGATGCCCAAACTGAAGGAGGCTGAAGGAGAACATCATCAAGCTGTATATAAAGCCAGACACGCCCCCAGATTGCCAGTTGTCTTGGCGTTGTCTCGCATCGCCTTGCCCACTCAGCAGCTCGTTCTACCACAGCTGTGATAAAACTCTCTGCTCTTGTCTTCTCTACAAAGAACCTACACCCTATATAAGTCTTCAGTCCTGGTACCAGCTACCGCTGAAGAAGTCTTCAACCCCCGAAACACACAATGCACTCTGGAGTATTTTCCACGAGTCCCCTCAGGACAACACCAGTCAACTGTTAGTGGCCGAGCCATTCTTACATTTACCTAATTTAGTTGCTCTAGCTTTCTTTGCAAAATGGTCACGTTCACCTGTTTTAACATAACTTCTGCTGGTTGCTTCAGAACCATGAGATACTAGGAGTTAGTAAGTGTCACTGTGTTTATTCTCTCGAGAATAAATACATTCGAGTCTAAACCACTGTGTTCTAATTCTAGGTTGAATTGTAAACCTCTCTCTACAACCTAGAAAACACCATACCTCAAGGGAGAGGCACGTAACTGTGGTTTTATACCCGATTTCCGTTAATATAGTAGGGCTGCGGGCTCCTTTAACTGGGCAATACAGGTTCACAGCTGCAGCAATATATCCAAGTGGACAGATCCATCAGCCTCTCTCATTGTAGGTAGTCTTGTGCTAATCAAAGAAGATCAAACCCCACCATTGAAGTGGAAGTTGGGGCGAGTGACCCAAGTAAACCCAGAACCAGATGTAGTTGTCAGAGTGGCCTCAGTCACGACAGGGCAAGGTATTCTCCAGCATCCAACTCGGAAGTTCTGTCCTCTTCCCTCCCAATAAGGAAAACTTTGTTTTGGTGGGGGAGGATCTTGGTGTGTATATTTGTAAATAGTACTTTATTGTGAACTTAAAAACAAACTTGTATTTGAATGAACTGATTTCCCACCTCAGGAGACAGTGTTCGGTGTTGCCGCCATTAGCAACACTGTTTAGGATTGCAACAGTCAGTTGTTTTCAATATGGCGGTCGGGAAGTATCTTGGCATTGCACGTTGAGAAAGATCTCTCATCTTCTCAGGTCATCTGGAACTCTTGTTTTCGTTGTGATAAATAAACAAAAACATAAACCACTAACAAGAACCCCTTTTTCCACTGTCATCTTCGGCCATCGGCCAATCTTCAGTGCACTCTACACATGTGCCGATGCACTGCATACACACACAACACACACATCACACGATTCTGTACCTCATGCACGCGGGACTCACGATGGTTGCTGCTGGCCGAAGAACAAGCTCTGATGATAAATGCTCTCCGACCCCCCTTACATATAAGTTTCATTGGCATGAACACAAGATGAGAAAAATATGCATGCCATGATGCAAGAGGACAGTGTGGCGCTAGGTGTTAATAACTCATATGTTAGCTGGCCAGGAGAGGGGGCGTGTCGCAGCAGGAGTATGTCTGTCTGCGGCGGTGAGTGCATAGCTTGTAGTATCTCAGTGTTACATCCACCGAGGTAGGGGGTGGGATGTCTTCCCTGCACCGCATACGATGCCTGCGGGTTCTATTAACCCTGCAGAGAAGAGGGGTTATGTCTGTATCTGATGTTCTCAGCCTACGTTCCTCTTCGTTGTCGGATATATTGTCTCTTGAGACATCTGTAATGCAGGCACCCTGAATTTTGCCAGCCTTTTCGGCGAGCATAATCTCGTCGTCCACCTCAACTACCAAATAATGGAAAATGGAGTCGTCCAGGGAAATATCCGGCGGCCAATAGAACAAAGGTAGCTCCCGTGTTTCCGCACTTGACGGGATGCTCGACAATAGGATCTAGGTCCTCTAGGAAAAAACACAACATTTCCGGGGATGTGGGTTAAGAACAGTCTGTGTCCCGCGAAGTCCCTGTGCAAGTGGGGGTGGCAGACTTTGTTTCCCTGGGTATTAAGCTGTCATGTGGAAACCTCGCAAAACCCATGGACATAACGAGTGTGTTCACAGGCTCCTCTTGGTCCTGCACCTCTAGCTGACATGGCCTTAGCCAGTCCTGCCCTTGCAGCAACTGTGCAGGCAACACCCTGATCTTGGTGTTGGCACCCTTGCATAAGAAAAACAGTGCCCAAGGCAGATGTACGTCCCACTTCATATCATCTTCGTCAATGCGTACCCGCAACTGGGCCCTCACCTCCTGGTTCTGGCAGACAAACCCACCTACCTTTCTTGCATTTAAGTCTTCATTGCTGCAATGCAGATCAAAACGTGCATTAANTCTTCATTGCTGCCATGCAGATCAAAACGTGCATTAATTGGTTTTGGAGGAAAGATTTTGAGAACTGTTTTTGGCACTTAAGATAGTGAAGATTTAACACTTTTGGAGCATCATCTGAATTACCTGGGAAACACACAGGATGACATTTCAACAAATGTAGCTAATCAAATAATTTTTATTAAAAATTTGAATGACATAGTAATAAATAATACCATGTACATCAAAAAATTAAGTTAGTTATATCTGGACCATATCATAATATGTCTGTGGCATTACATGACACTCTAAATGGGATGGTCATACCGAGTTTTAAGATTGATTTAAATGCTGTGCTACTCTGTGTCAGTGAAGCTCTCACTACTGTCAAGCTGGAAATTAGTTATTTTGTATCATGCCATTGAAACTAGTGAACATGGCAAGTTAAGTACAATGTTGTTAAGTGCTGGTTCATCCTAAAACATTCTAAAACACATACAACAGCTCATTACACTGCCACTTTACATGATAGCACCTGCTGTTTCAGAAAACTTATGTTTTTATGGTCTAAGTGATGGTCAGGCAATTATTTACAATTCATCTCTTATTGTTGCTGTTAATGTGCCTTTGGCCAATAAGGATAGTTTGTTTGAAAAATATCACATCTTCCCTGTGCCCTTTTTGAATCACAAATTGAACAGATACCCGTTACTTAATGTTCAGGAATATTTGATCATTAGTTTGGATAGATAGTAAGTATTTTGATACTGTTAATCATGATTCTCTTGTAAGATACAAAAAACCCAGGGTATTTATTACCTTATGTCCTGTTTCTTTCCATTTCTTTGATGCACACATGGATAACTGTGAATTAACCTCTTTACTGGAAAGTAAAGTTGTACTCTAAATTTTGTGGCAAATCTGTTGTCAGCCTGAAAACTACCATTCTTATACAAAACTAGTTTTCATTGGTTATTTGCTTCTAAAGCTACCATTGAGTTTACATTATTGAGTCCTTTTCCCCTTTCACTCTTGCTTTGCTAAGTAGTGGATTGTTCAACCATGAATCACATTGTGACATCATGAGTCCCTTCTTAAAAACTTTTGGTTCTATGAATTCATTCAATCTTTATAACCTATCTCTCTTTGTCATCCATGTTCTGAAGCAAGTAACCAATCTCTCTCATTTAAATTTTTTCTCCTTTCCTTAATCTTACCTTAAAAGATTCTTTTGTTAATGAAATAGATTCTCTGTTGGTTTCATAGATTCATGAGACCAACTTTCAAACTGTCCTGCATCTCCTTCGTTGTCAACCTAAATCTCATCTTCATTACTGTACCACTTATTGCTGTTTTTTGGTATTCTCTTTGCCATGTATTTTTGGTTGAAATCCAAATTCTGTGACAAGGCAAATTCCCCACCTTCTGACCATCCTGTTCAGGTACTAAAAGGATGTGTTATGGTACCATTACTTACTCCATAAGCTTCTGCTGATGGCTAAGAGTTTAGTTAATTTTAGTGTCTGTGTTAGCATATGTGAGAGTGTGCATGTGTGCATGCGTGTGTGTGTTGGTAGTTGCCAGGACATTGAATCTGGTGGCCTCATTTAAGGGAGGGCATGTGTGTAATTACTACACACCATTGCCAGTAACACTAAATACGCACGTCAATCATGTGCCCCTGCCTAGCCACCCAAACTAAGTCGGCCTGCCCCTATACGAGCGTCAGATACCACCTGCAACCAAAGAGCTACCCAGCTTCAAACCCATGCCAAGACAGCGGAGCAAGATGCCCGACCGGCCCAAAGGAAACCAAAGGAAGGCTCCATTCATTATTAATACCGGACGAGCCCACAGAAAGCCAGTTGAAGTCAAATTGTCATTGCATTGGCTTCCTCTGCTATGGCAATCCAGCAATTCGCTCTACCACTGCCGTACTAGGGCTCTCTGCCTCAACCAGATCTTTTACCAGCGAAGCTTGCTTGAACCCCCAAGACACCCACTCCACTTGGGAGTGCTTACCCCCATCCTTTCAGGACTACACTAGATGACAGCACGGTTTGAGTCGTTTTCACGACTGCGAATGCTTTATTAGTTGAACTAAACTTGCTCTTTACTTTAACAGGTCCCTTTCACCAGTTAGTAATGTAACTTCCACCGGTTGTTTGGTAACCACGAAAGCGTAGGCGTTAGTATGGATAACCATGTTTATTCCTCCGAGCATAACTATGTTACAAAACACCATACAATTCGCCGGCCACCCATACTGTGGGCCCAGTGCGCAAAGGCACTTGGCCCACACGTACGGTAGAGGTCCCTACTAGGTACACTAAACGAGGAAGCAACTGGATGAACCGAGTCAGCTAACCCACTTCATCCACCACATGAGATT
>NQII01018801.1:2974-13109 GCA_002778355.1 Clitarchus hookeri | reverse complement strand
AATTGCGCTATCTTCCAAAATGGCGAATAAATAACATTATAGCTTTCTTAATGCAACTTTTATGTAATGCATTATAAATTGTGCAAATTTGGTTTAAATCGAATAATTGTTTCCCAAGANAGCCTTCTTAATGCAACTTTTATGTATTGCATTATAAATTGTGCAAGTTTGGTTTAAATCGAATAATTGTTTCCCAGGATACAAAAAGTGGTCTACATTAAAAAAAATTGCCACCATTCAAGAAGTAAGTACAATCCGTGATTGAAAAATGCACAATTCTGATTAACTTAAATACAATAATGTGTTGACCAGGTTTGGTTAAATTCGGTTGTTGGGTATAAATGTTATGAGGGGGTTGGTGGGACATACATTTCATACAGACAACTATGTGATCGTGTAAGGCTAACTTTCATTCGGAAAGACTAAAAAAACAGCACTGGGGTTAACTGTAGATAAGTATTACGATCATTCAAATTCAAAGTATTTTGTCAAAATAAAAAAATTTTTGCTGTACACTAGCTTTCTGTGCAATTTTGTACAAAATTATTGGTCCTACATCGTAGAGTAAGTATATAAAGCAGAAAATTANAAGTATTAAGATCATTCAAATTCAAAGTAGTTTGTCAAAATTAACAAAAATATTTGCTGTTCACTAGCTTTCTGTGGCAATTTTGTACAAAATTATTGGTCCTACATCGTAGAGTAAGTATATAAAGGTCTTTTAATTTATGGTTGTTGACTTATTAATTCACATATCTTCATACAACAGCAATACACCATAATATTTCAATAAAAAAATTTATTATTCATATTTTAACTAAGAGTGAATATTATTTTTTTCATATATTTATAATTGCAGATGGAAATAAAGTAGTAACCAACATAATTTATATATGTGCATAAGTAGGAAATAAAATAATTTATTTATCGTGAAATGTTTGATCTTGGCTGCATAATCAATAAAACAATTTTNGTAGGAAATAAAATAATTTATTTATCGTGAAATGTTTGATCTTGGCTGCATAATCAATAAAACAATTTTAACAATTGCGTGGAATATTTATAATAAGTTTTTATTTGATCGTAAAGTACACACGTTTAAGTAAAATATAAATTGATGTAAATGATAGGCTTATACGCATGTACATTTATTCAACTGTCACAATTGTAAATGCAGCAGCAGTTGTGTAAGTAAACAACTGTTCTTGCTGAGCATTGTGCGTTGTGCTGCTGGTGTTACACAAGTGTTTGTCCTGCAGGAACATGAAGCACCTCCTGCCGTAGAGCCTCCAGTTTCAACAGTAGGAATAATATACCCTATCTACATTCATGTGAAAAATGAAACACTTGAATTAATGCCAACTTCGCTCTGCAGAATGCTAGTTGAGGTAAAGTATCATTTTATTTAACAAGGGCGATGTGTTTTGGTCAGTAATCTTACAATATTGTAATGACCACAAAAATTTGTATTCTAGTAATAAGCATTCTAAAATAAATGAACATTTCATATTTTAATGTTGATAACTACGAAGACAATTTAATCTGTAATAATCATCAACATTTAGGCCAACAAAAAAAAGACATTTCCAAAGGTTTTTTTCATTAGTTTAACATATTTAGTTACACGAAATTAATTGTTCTTACAAAATGTATTGCTATTTCAATATAACTATTAAACGTGAACATGTAAAAATGCTCTAATGAGAGGATATGTTTGTTTGCAGGTGCAAAGATTAATCGTCACAGGTATCATAATCGAAGTTAGGAATGGAATAATAGAAGTCCATTCTAACAACTCTTACACATCGGCGGAGATGACACCAGTTCAACGATGGGAGTTCAACGATGGGTATGTATTTATTAAACAAATATTAAATCTATTTGGTAACTTATCTCCTTTTATGCATTTTTTAAATTTTTTATATTATATTTATTAAATAATTATCAAAATATTTTTATTGGTATACAGCAATATATAATACTCATAAAAGCTACGATTTATTAACAACTGTCATTGTTTANCAAAATATTTTTATTGGTATACAGCAATATATAATACTCATAAAAGCTACGATTTATTAACAACTGTCATTGTTTAGTATGGCCCTAAAAACAATACAGAAAATAACTTATTTTTAATTTAATTCAATCTTAGGATAAGGAATAATTAATACCATTTAAGAAAAACTTATTCCTTATCTAATCCGTCAGTTAGAACCATTGAAATAATATCATCAGCAGGATCAAAGGTGGTATTCCTGTTGGGAACATCAAGTTTTCACAAACATGTTTGCCCATTCTAAAGGAAATAATAAATCTCTGAATTAAATCGCTCTTACATATGGGGGTACATTTGCATTGTAACTATATACAATATATCAAGCTAAGGTGTTTGCTGAGTAATGCACTCTCTTTTATAGTAGCCTTTCCTTAGCATGTATAAATCCAGAATATCAGATTTAGTCACATATATCATGGAAAATCTCTGGGGTTTTGGAAAGATTCGCTCAGTATCTGACGAAACTTCATGCAGACATAATTCCTGTCATAGAATTCCAAAGCTTTTCTGGTAGAACATAAATATCGTTGGCATGTGAGGTTACAATATCCACGAATAGTAAGGAAAATTATATTTTTTAAATCTGTTTTGTGTCTGTCGAGCACTGCAGAAGACAATCCACATCGTGGTCTTTGTTCCCCCCTCCACCATAATTGTCTCATATTTCTTTTCCACCTTACCCTACTCAGTTGTTGCTAAAGACATTGTCTTCTAGACCTCGCTGAAATATCCTATGAGTGTGTAGTCCTCAACTTTAATATGCCTGACTAAACATCATTCTAAGTGACATAATAAGTCGAAATTGTTTGAACATCCCAAGGGAAGGTGGACGAAATTTGTTTCATTTAAAACTTTTATATCTATCAGTACATTTATCTAAAAAAATAGCATATTTTTATATCCAATGAAACATAGTTATATTACAACAATATTAAATGATCATCTTAGTGACGATAAAAATCCGAATTACATGTATATTAATACTTATGTATGTCTAGTAAAAAATAGCAGTAAAGTATTCACACATAAGATAGCAAAAACTGAACCCCGAAAAATTTGTCTAAAAAAAAAGTTTCATAGATTTACACTAACACAAGAATGATACCGGTTTTGAATTTATTACGAGGATGTCTTATAAATAAACGATTACGGTTATAGGTATTCAGCAATATTTGTGTGTGAAACCACAGAAGCNATTACGAGGATGTCTTATAAATAAACGATTACGGTTATAGGTATTCAGCAATATTTGTGTGTGAAACCACAGAAGCACATTTCAAAGATATAACGGTACGTGTTGTGGAGCGTGTAATACTGCTTTTATAATGTAAATCTGCACTGCATGATAAATTGAAACATATTTTACAGCTATTCTAGACATGCTTTTATGTGTGCATATATAAAGAAACATGACTTTAATGAATCCTTCATTTTGGCCCCTTTTATAATTTTATACTACATTGCGACTACATCTGGTCAACAACTTGCAGAATTTTATGTTAGCGAAGATACAGAAACTTCCAGAAAAAAAATTTCCTTTTTTCTTTTTTTTTGGAGTTATACACCAGTGAACAATTAGCATTCCTTTGCAATAATTTTACAAAATTTCCATATTAAACCATACTTGTGTGTAATATTTTATATCCTTGCACAGAATTTGTAAAGTTGCTCAATGTACAAAGAAAGCCTTGATATTCTTAAGATTTGTTTAGAGCGAAGCATGTTATTTTTTAAAGAAGCTGTGCCTTTACTTTACCTACCATACTCAGTGCAATAATGGCATATGTGTATGTGCAGGACGCCAGTTTGAAGAAACATAAAGACGGAGGCGAGGAGGGTCTTCAGGCGTGTTTGTCCCTGCGTGGCGCCTCCCTTAGTAAGTTACTTGTACTCCCCCTAGCATGTGTAACTACAGTTTATGTCGTGTTCTTTTAATGTTTTGATTATATTTTTACGACAAACTATGAAAACATGTGTATTACACAGAAAAGGTTTTATTCACAAATCAATTAAAAATGTAATTTATTATTTCATTTATTATTGCTATGAAAAAAACATTTTGTAGCCATAGTCAGGGGAAATTTAAAAACGTGATTTAAGATAAAATTATTATCTCCATCAGACATTTTTTTATTGCTCATAAATTTGAAAAAATTGCTTATTTATTTGAAAAGCAATGTTTAAGTGGTTGCAATAATCAAACAAGAAGTTATCGATATAACTGATGAACGTACTTTCCTTTACATGGATGTAAATAGTTTTAATGTGATTATAATTGGTTATTCTGTAGGTGTCTTGACGTGTCGCTGATAGCGATATTACTAGAGATGCAATCAGAAATAAAAGCAATAATATTGTGACAACTACAAATACACACGTGCATTACCTGGGACTCGAAAACAGAACACCTCGTACAGTAAGCTGACATGCAACCAAATACATCGTCGAGGTAGGGTGCGGAACATCAACTTCGGTATTAATTAGTCTGATGTTTTGGTAGACTGGGATTATCAACTTCAAATATATACGGCTAACATAATTTTGCAAACCAGTATGTGAGATACTTAAATCATGTATTTATTATACCCTACTATTACTCCACTTGTGTGTAGAATATGGTTGGAAATAACTTGACCGGTTCCCAAGATATGGCATATAGGCTTTAGTTTCTCGTTTGGGCTATTGTAGAAAACATCTTAACTATGCTGTGTTCAGGCATACCTCATGCTTCTAATAGATACCAAGATATATAAAGTTATTAAACAAATATGGTAAACTATTCTTAATTATTTTTACTGCAGCCGTACAGTGAATAATGCCAGACACACTTTAAAATCGGCCATGTGCAGCACTACTAGTATGAAACGTTTGGTGGGAACCGGCTGTTTGCTCTCAAACATACGACAAAAAGCTTCATTTTCTCATGTGGTGGTAAATAGAGAATAAATTGGAATTATTGGTATATTTTTGTTTTTAATAGATACTGTTACGGTTGAAATAGTTTGGCACACGTAGCATACTCTCATTTAATATTTACATTGCTGGGAAATTGAAAATATGTGTCCACCCCTTAAGTGATACAAATTTTTATGGACTACAAAAGCATAACTTTTCTCCTGATTTTGGTTGTATCAGTTAACAGTTTTCGAGATAGTACACGAAAACTAAATTTTTATTGTGGTGTTTTCTTCGAAAATGGTGAAAAAATCAGTTTGTGCATTAGCTCATTTAAATGATTACATATATTCTGTCAGCATATATAGTTATGTTTAAATTTGTAACTTTGTTTCGTAGTTATAGCATGCTATACTAAAATGTTTATATGGACACTATTTTGAAAATAAGCGCCTGGCTCTGTCTTTAAAAGCATTGATTGTCAATTTACATGGCCAATCACAGTCACAGTATAACTGGTTAGCCAAATTAGGAGGGAATGGTTTGTTATTTCTCGAGATAAGACAAATTTTACTTATTCATGAAGCCCTATCTTACAAAATGGGGGATAAATCAGGCTCTGTATAGACACATTTAATTGTTGTAATAGATATTGTAAGCATACAAAATTAAGTTAAAACCTGTTCCGTGGTTTCGTAGATAGAGCATAGTATTATAAATTGCCTTTACGACCGAAATTGGTCTACAAAAACATGTAAATGTCATGACCTTCCACAGTATTAATTGAGTGCCATAATTGGTAGGAATTAGTTTACTGTTTTCCGAGATATTACATTAAAAATTCATTTTCATGTTGATCCAGCATTCCAAATGGCAGGATAATAGCATTATCAGTATTAAATGCTTACGAGTACGTGACGGTTAAATGGTATAAACCAAATTTGACCTATTTTGGTTCCCGAGGTAAGATATAAGAGCTTAAAGTTTTCATTTTGCTCGATTTTACAAAATTGCAGTCAGATAATATAAATTTTTTTTTATTTAATGCTTAAAGCATGCACTGTCAAGGTACGATTATTTTTAAATANTGCAGTCAGATAATATAATTTTTTTTTTATTTAATGCTTAAAGCATGCACTGTCAAGGTACGATTATTTTTAAATAAGCTACATGGTTCCCGAGATGTAATGGAAAAATTAATTTGTTTTCAATTTGCATTAAATTATAAAATGGCGGATTAATTTTACAATCGGTTTCTAACTTTAATGCTGTGTCAATGCACACATAATGCAATGTTAATATACCAAATTTGTTTTAAATTTGAATAATGGTTCCCGATATATATAACGTAAGAGCTTAATATAACAATTTACACGATCTTACAAAATGGTGTACAAATNAATGGTTCCCGATATATATAACGTAAGAGCTTAATATAACAATTTACACGATCTTACAAAATGGTGTACAAATAATGTTATAGGTTTCTTAATTCAATACTAACAAAACATGCACTGCCAACGTACCAAATTTGGTACAAATCGTTTAAATGTTTCACAAATTATAATGGAAAAGCTTTAACTTTTCAAATTGCGCTTTCTTCCAAAATGGTGGATAAGTGACATAACCGTATTTTAAATGTAATTTTTAATTAATGCACTGTAAATGGTGGAAATTTTGTTTAAATCGAATATTTGTTTCCAAAGATACAACATGGTGGTTTTCATTTCAAAAATTGCCGCCATTTTTTAAAATAAGTACCCGCTGTGATTGAAAACTGTAAAAGTCTGATAACCTTAAAAACAATAATATGTGAGCCTTGTTTGGGTAAATTGTGTTGTCCGGTTTAAAAGTTTTTAGGTGATGGAAAAACATACATTCTATACAGACAACTAGGTGAGCGAGTGCGTTACGTACATTCAAATTCAATGTAGTTTGTCAAAATTTCATAACAAAAATAGTTGATGATTACTAGTTTTTTGTTCAATTTTGTACAGAAATATTGCTCCTGCATCGTAGAATATATCACGCAGAAAAATATAATATGAGGTTGACTTGTTACAGCACATTTATTAATACAACTGCATTTCACCGTAATTCTTCAATTTGAAAATTGTATTATTCATATTTGAAACAAGAGCGAAAATTAACTTTGCATACCTTTATAAATACAGATGGAAATCAAGTAGAACAAAATGTTTTATTTATGTGAATAAGTAGGAAATAACATAATTTTTTATCCTGGAATGATTTATCTCGGTCGCATGAGTATAAAACTTTATATTTTTAACTAATAAGCAAAATCTTTGCAATAAATATATTTTTTGTAATTTCATGTATTTAAATTCTTGCGATTNAAGTAGGAAATAACATAATTTTTTATCCTGGAATGATTTATCTCGGTCGCATGAGTATAAAACTTTTTATTTTTAATTAATAAGCAAAATCTTTGCAATAAATATATTTTTTGTAATTTCATGTATTTAAATTCTTGCTATTTGTAACTTGTAAAGGAGAGACTGATAAGCATAAACATTTATTCAACTATCACAATTGTAAATCCAGCACTAGTTGTGTAAAGTGAACCGCTCCTTTTGCTGAGGATTGTGCGTTGTTTTGCTGGTGTTAAAGAAGTGTTTGTCCTGCAGGTACCTGAAGATCAATCCATGTCCTGGACTATTGCAGAAGCTCCTGTCATTTACCTGAAGAACCATCCATGTACGGGCCTATTGTGGGGTCTCCCCTGCAGCTACTTGAATATTAAACCATCTACTNTGAACCGCTCCTTTTGCTGAGGATTGTGCGTTGTTTTGCTGGTGTTAAAGAAGTGTTTGTCCTGCAGGTACCTGAATATCAATCCATGTCCTGGACTATTGCAGAAACTTGAATATTAAACCATCTACTGGTCTATTATGGAGGCCCCCCTGCAGGTACGTGAAGATCCACCAATGCACTGGCCTATTGTGGGGGCTCCCCTGCAGGTGCGTGAAGATCCATCCATGTACGGGCCTATTGTGGGAGATCCCCTGCAGCTACTTGAATATTAAACCATTTACCGGCCTATTATGGAAGCTCCCCTGCAGGTACGTGAAGATCCACCCATGCTCTGGCCTATTTTAGTTGTTCCCCTTGAAAATAATCTAAGTATAAGGAATAATATAAAAAGTTATTCCTTAACTACTCCATCAGTTAAAACCGTTGAAATAATATCATCAGCAGGATCAAAGGTGGTATTTCTGTTGGGAACATCAAGTTTTCACAAATATGTTTGCCGATTTAAAAGGACATAAATGAATCTGTAAATTAAATCAATCTTTCATTGTTTTCAAGTAAATTGATTATATCTGGATGCCCAAATGCAATATGTTCCAAAATTGCATAAATTCACAATATTCATTTATATTCAAAAAATTAATAAATAAGAAAAATAACACAGTGAGCAAAAAAGCATATTTTCAAAAGTTAGCCGAACAATCATCTCTTCATACAACATGTAATATTCACATTGACTATGCAGCCAGTCAATAATATTCTTTGTAAACCATGCAAAAATGTCAGCGTGAAAGTCTTCGAATTCATAGAGTATTTAGCCAGAAATACATAAATGTAATATGTTATAACAACTTATTTGATCGCTTTCTCAAGGAGACAAGTCCTTGTGTTTGACACAGCAAGGATCTTCTTTCAAGNAGCCGAACAATCATCTCTTCATACAACATGTAATATTCACATTGACTATGCAGCCAGTCAATAATATTCTTTGTAAGCCATGCAAAAATGTCAGCGTGAAAGTCTTCGAATTCATAGAGTATTTAGCCAGAAATACATAAATGTAATATATTATAACAACTTATTTGATCGCTTTCTCAAGGAGACAAGTCCTTGTGCTTGACACAGCAAGGATCTTCTTTCAAGGTTGATGTACACGAAGTATTTACTTGAAAAATAATTGCTGAAATAACTNCACAGCAAGGATCTTCTTTCAAGGTTGATGTACACGAAGTATTTACTTGAAAAATAATTGCTGAAATAACTGTATAGAATTAACGTGTAACATTGCATTGTATCTACATACAATATATCAAGCTGCATATCCCAAAAGTAACACTTGTCCTGATACACAGATCGTGAGGGTGTTTACTCAGTAATGCTCTATCTTTATAGTAGGCGTGACATCGCATTTGCAAATCCAGAATGTCAGATTTAGTTACTTATATTATGGAAAAATTCTGAGGTTTTGGAAGACTTGGGCAATTTTTGATGAAACTTCATGTAGACACAATTTCGTGCGTATAATGCCAAAGCTCTTCTGGTAGTACAGAAACATCGTTCGCATACGAGATAACAATGTCCACGAATTGTAAAGAAATTTACATTTTCTAAATCTGTTATGTGCCCGTCGGGCAGTGCAGAAGACGAACCACATCGTTTTTGTATCGAAACTGGTTTGTATAAGAGTAATGATTAATATGAAATCTATAATTTAAAATTTGTTTAAAATATTTGTCTCGACATTTATAGTTATGTTAAGATTGANTCGCATACGAGATAACAATGTCCACGAATTGTAAAGAAATTTACATTTTCTAAATCTGTTATGTGCCCGTCGGGCAGTGCAGAAGACGAACCACATCGTTTTTGTATCGAAACTGGTTTGTATAAGAGTAATGATTAATATGAAATCTATAATTTAAAATTTGTTTAAAATATTTGTCTCGACATTTATAGTTATGTTAAGATTGAGGATCGACGTCATTTTGGAAGCCCAAATTCTTCGGATATGCTTATTAAAGTCAAAGTCTTTTTAATAACACTTAAGGACTATTAACAAAATTAGCATTTTACGGGTCGTTTATCATTTATTTTACTTAATTGTCTACGTGTTATTTGGTTATATGAGAATGCAGGAACCTATCAGTATTTTCTTCATATACAATGCGGTACAAAATGTTTTACAATGCAACTATCAAGGCTTTACATATCTGCACTGCAGTGAAAAATGAAAAGCTAACAACTGTGGTATGTTTATTTTAAATTTATTTTACAAGTAATTTAATTTTCAGGAAATGAAAGAATTAATTCAATAAAGTGGGTGACGCCTAACCTTAAAAATAATACGTTCGATACGTGACATTTATTACATCATATAACTCAACTCGCTTGAATACACGAGGATGCATC
>NQII01018799.1:0-12255 GCA_002778355.1 Clitarchus hookeri | reverse complement strand
TCGGTTACTGTCTCGAGGCGAATGTTAATTTCGATCGACGTGTTTACTGTCACTTCGAGGAAACATTTCAGAAACAAATTATTTATATTATATATTCTGTTACTGGTTTGATGCGTTCACTAATTTTGTTATTATTCTAATGTAAAAAAAAGACACTTCGTAATCAAAACGATGCAGATGTGTAAGATACGTTTAATCAAGCCAGCTAGTTCGCACAAAACGTTGTGTGGTTTTATTTTGTTTGGGTGTATTTATTATCATGTTTTATTCCCCGTAAATCAACGTAGCCATTAATTGTAAACTACTTATAGACCCGAATATTTCGTGAGTTAATTTGAGGACCAAATCGATTTAAAACAGACGTACTTTTGACGTCCCTTCCTTAGAATTGGCTTTGAGTTAGTACGACACTGCCTGGCCGGCTTTCAGCCAATAACCAACCTGGGAGGAAGCAAAGACCCAATCCCGTGTTACCTGGTATGGAATACATACTGGAGCATCAGCCAATGAACAACTAACTGTGGCTCGGGTATACAACGGGCTGTGGAGATAGTTTTTTTTTCAGACTCTTTTAATCCGAAGGTAAAATATTTCAGCTGTTTCGATAACGAATTTTGTGAACATGACTGTGAAATGCTATTTAGTGAACCAAAATCACATTTAAAAAATGTATGCCGAAGAGCAATTAGGTGGTTTTACAACTGCTCTAACGTATTATCTGTGTAGTATGTGGACCTATTCGTCTATCAAGTTAAGTACATACATACTCTTCCTAAAGCCAGTTTTCTTTCCCCTTTTTCCATATACAAATATTTTATTCTTCTCTTCCCGGCCCTTTATCACACTACTGGTGAGTGGTAAGAGGGACAAAACGTGATTTTTATACTTTACTAGGAAACGAAAGAGAGCTGGTAACAAACGAAATTTGATACTCAGAATGAAAAGTAATACTTTTATTTAATAAAACCATTAATATTTTCTGAAGTACTTGCTTTACGGGTGTACAACTTGTACGCGACAACTATCAGAGACTAAGCTTACAGCTAATACGAATTTAAAATAAACCACGCGTTCCTTTGGCTACTTAGATTTTTCTTCCATACTCAATTCTCTTCTCTCGTCCTCTATTTATCACAGCATTTAACACAGGTTTCATACGAATTCTTCCAGGATCTAAGTGAAACTACATGCATTCTACTCAACAGCGCCCATGTAGCTGCTGTCTACCAATAAGGATCACCTGCCTGCAACTTAATTCACCAATAAATTATAGTGTTAAACAAATCTCATTTTATTAAAATTGCAATACAATTTTTTTTTCTGCAATCGAAAATTCTATGAACTAGCGTATATAGATTTTTTTGTGATCATGTATGCTATTTAAGGGTGGTGTATTTAAATACGACATATGTAGAAATCATACTTTTGTGATATTGAGAACAGACATTTGTCAAGCAGTTATAAGCAACATTATAATTTTTTTTCGCCAATTGATATATTGGTAGTCGATCCTAGAAACGTGGCAAAGTATGATTTCCTGCTAGGGATTTATTGTACAGGAAATATGAGTTTTCAATTTATCAGTCTCTACATACAGCCTCTATCATTTTCATTTACAACACATGTCTGATTTACTCGATTAGAGGGATAAATTACAGTGACGTTCGTCTACTATCCGATTAGTGTAACAACTTAGAATGGAATCTGTAGAACAAAGTAAAAACTGCATAGTTATGACGAAGGAAAGGAATCAACAGCAGTGAAGAAAAACATACTCGTTGGTGGAAAAGCTGTGAAATGCGGTTTGGGAGAAAGTGGGGAGAAAAATGGACAGACAAACTCAAACATAAAGAAATACCGATGGTGGTTGAAGAAGGAAAATGGCGTAGATGGATGCGCTATAAAGCGAGAGCAAACTGTTTATGGAAGATTATTCTAGAAGGAAAGATCGATGGGGTAGAAACGGAAGAATAAGTAGGAAATTCAGTATCCTTGCCAGACCTGAGGAGATCGCCTTATGCTAGAATGAACTAAGACGTTAGTGACTTCTACCTAGAGGGACGGGAAAGAGTGGTTCTTGTATGTGCGTAAGACGAAAAAAAAAAGACGAAGCTATAAGAGTAACG
The DNA here is from genome assembly GCA_002778355.1 of Clitarchus hookeri. NCBI lineage: Eukaryota > Metazoa > Arthropoda > Insecta > Phasmatodea > Phasmatidae > Clitarchus > Clitarchus hookeri. The sequence continues at coordinate 10,129 of NQII01018799.1, read as the reverse complement.
CACATCGACGCATCTAATGCGATATCTAAATTGACTTCACGTGTTTTCGTCGCACAGCTTTAGGCTTTTCACGGTTAATCGAGCACTTTTGAATAAATATTTGCAAAATGTTACTACCTATACATGCATATAATTTAACTGGCACGCAAATCGGCACGCTACTCATAAAGTTGGTAACGACAGAGAAAAAGTAATTTCGCGGTCGGTTTTTCGCATGTGGGAATCGTGCCGGACGATGCCGCTGGTGGGTGGGTATTCTCAGGGACCTCCCGTCCCCACCCAGTAATACCGGCATTGCTCCATACTCACCTCAATCACCTTCATCGGCTCTCAAGACCTCGCTGTTGAGAGCCACCCAAATCTCTTCACTCACGTTTATATATTTCTCGGTGGTATTCACAAAAAGGAATAATGGTTCGAAATAAAATTAAAAATAGGTGTCATGGCATCCACCAAATTATGTATCAATACTTTTATGCAATAAAATGTTGCGCTCGCCGCTGTTCGTTTGCGGCAATACAGAAGAACATTATCAAAGTTCAGTAATCGGCGTGTAGAGGCTAACTGAAACTTATTGCGAGTGCCAATGTCACCCGTAGTGCGAACTCGGCTCAGTGTTTCAATCGTAAGTGTGCGTAGCTTCTAGCATACCTCAGTATTCTGCAGGAGAGACAACATCAATAAAAAAAATTTCAATATACGGTAAACTTTTACTATACGTTATATTTCACTGGCCGATTGCATTAACTAACACATTTTGATATGTATAGAAACGGCCGTTTCCGTATATATATTTTGAGTCTACTAAATTCGATTTGATAAATTTATTCGGGTGTTTTTACTAGAGATCCGATAAAACTATACAATTTATGAATTCCCAAAAGATAATTAAATCTGGCGAAGAGTTTGGAATCAAAAGCTCACAACGTTCCTTCGAAATTTCCACCTCCCGTAAATTGTCACTAGTCTCTAAACGCCTCCAATAGCTAGGACGAGCAAAGGTTAGTCAAATGTGTGACGGGAAATAGCAAGAAGTTAGGAAGATTGCTGTCTTGTTTTGCGGTGCTTTATCTGGGTAGCTAATTAAAGCCAATGTTAATTGCTAATGGCGTATGTATCAAATATGTTCACAAACTGTACAATAATAATTTATGAGGATTGTTGAAAAATTATAGTATTATGTTTTCAATGGCGTACTCCGGGACATTGGAAGGACACTGATCGGATCAGAATAATATTTGTAAAAGTAATAAATTTTTTGTACTTCAGAGGAACTTGGTTATCCCTTGTAGCTATAAATTTTAAAACGGTTTGATTTCAGATATTACTAGAAGTTCGAGTGCGTAGTTAAGAAAACTTGAACTCATAATTCAACTCTTGCCCCTGCTTTCGTAAATTATCTCTTACATTTACGGAGTTTTTCGAGTATGATACTTGACTTCGCGGTGCGGAGTAAGAACAAAAGAGTGAGTGGGATCAGCGAAGACAGTGACCGACATAAAGCAGGCGGTGAAATGTTTAAAGTAGTGAGAGAAACAAAGTTGGTACATGGATGAAGAAGTTATTCGAGTGGGCGTCTGACAGAACTTAGTGGAAGGCCGTCGGATATAACGAGCAGTTAATACAAGAAAGGCAGAAGTGAAGTGGCAGAAAGCGTCAAAATACCCGCACGGCTTGTTAAGGAAAAAAAACGAAAGGACTTCATGATTGGTACGCCGATTGCTGTCTCAGCCAATGGCTGCTACAGCTACTTGAGTAATAAAATAAATTATTTTGACCTGATGGTATACATCTTTAAAATAATGCCGATGCATGGAGTACCAGTACGGGGGAAGAGAGATAGAGATAGATAGATAGATAGATAGATATAGAGAGAGAGAGTAGTTTAGGCGGCTCTTAACAACGAGGTCTTGAGATCATATGAGGGTGAAATGAGGTGAGAATGAAGCAGCGCCGGAATGCAAGGGTGGGGGAAACGGAAGATCTCCGAGCAAACCCGCCGACCAGCGGCATCGTCCGTCACGTTTCCCACATGCGAAAATCCTGGAGCGACTGCGCCTGGAATCGAACTCGGTTTGCCTAGGTGGGAGGCAAGTAGTCTAACCACTACACCCCGTGCCCCTCCCTTGGCACTCGGAATGGGTCCCCGAAGCAGCCAATTAACCCTCCCCCCCCCCATTTCATCACAACCAGAATTTTTCTGTGTTTCNTAGTCTAACCACTACACCCCGTGCCCCTCCCTTGGCACTCGGAATGGGTCCCCGAAGCAGCCAATTAACCCTCCCCCCCCCCATTTCATCACAACCAGAATTTTTCTGTGTTTCATTCCGACGATAGCTAGCACATTACACACATACTGGACGCATTTCAGAACATTCGGCTGTGTCCGTTTCATTAGCAAAATGATCGTCAAATGTCGACAGCTTTCACAAGCTGTTCGTACGAGGAGTTACATACCGCCCTTTTATGAGCGGTGTATGTGTTTAACAAGACACCCGCATGTAAATAAAAGAGAATATCACGTGTGGCGGTGACTGATAGCAAACACTGATATATACATGCTCACAACGGTGGGTGAGTTTTTTACATCGTCTTCACTTGTCGCACTAAAACAATCTTTTGTAGACTGCTCGCCTTTCTTAGGATCACATTTTAAGCTCATTTTATATATTTCCGCCAAACACGAAACTAGTGTTACACGAATTTCACTAATCAAACCACGTGCCAATTAAGAGTAAATGCTAAATTGTTATGGATATTATCATAATATTAAAATGCCAGTTCTTTAATGCACATGAAACAATTAGATAATCAAAGAATAATTTTAATGCCCAAAATATAATAAGTCACATTTAGTAATCCACGGTAAGGCAAGATACTAATTATCAAGTAGAGCTGCCAAATTTAACCTTTGCGCATTAGGAAATGTGTCTGATAGACTGTACACTATTACGTGCCAAGATTTATTTTCCAATGTTGATTTTAAATGTGCGAAAACAGACGTGAACCAGGTGCACTCTTTCTAGCATTTTGTTCTATTTAGTCGTTTTATTAGTATTTTTTTTATATTTCTGATTGGACTTTGACTCTCTGAGCAAAGGGACTTCGACAAAGATTCAATTCGCTGAAAAGTCCAAGCACGCTACATAATAGGGTTCCAAATACATACAGTACGATACAACGTTGACATGTATTATCAGATGTCGCCTTTAAATAATTACTATAGTTATTAACGTCATTGGGGGCTTAAAAACAAACCTTGTACGTCCAACACTCGCCTTGACACATAACCAAAGTAAGACCCAAAGGCAAAACGGCCATTTCGCTTTAACAATTCATCCATTCAACCAAACGACAAACGTTGAAATATTTTTACACCTGCAGTAAAAAAGCACTGTTACCACAACTTCGCTAGGTTCGTTAAAAGTACATGTACAAACCTTATTTGATATGTCAAGTATTTTTCGTTGGGGATAGAAACGCACAGAGCAATTAGCCACGTCACCGATGATGCCAAATTGGAAATCTTAACCATCCCGCCATCAAACCTGGGAACAAATTTAATAAGTATTTAACATTATAATCATGTTTTAATAATGAATCACGAAAAAAGACAACATTACTTATAATGTACAGTAAATGCAAAATCTGGTAAAATCGAAAACATCAAACTACCATCCGTCTGCTACGAGCGCTGAGAAATGTGAATATGGGAAAAACAAAATAACACACACTCCGCCTAAGGGTTCTTTCCTTCACGGAAAAAAAAACTAAGAGACAAGAACCTACGCACCGCTTTCTGCGCTTATCAGACAACAAAAATATAAAAAATTTTAATTAGTAATAATTAGAGACCTGAAAAATTCACGTTTTCATTTCGGCACAAGCTAGAATTAACATTTCCGTACGTTTGTATTGCTAATGCTATTGTTCCACCCGTTAAATTACACCTCCTGTACAACTCTGAGCCTTAAATAAATACACAGTAAAATGCAGACCGAATCACCGTCTTCCGCTAATACAACAAGCAAAAAATGAACAGAGATATTTGCATTGTTTTACATAAACAATGGAGTATAGCCTACAGGTCATTGAACTCGCGAATTTTTTCAGGTCTCTACGTATAACTTAAAAATTTGCTTAAGTGCTTAAAAAATGGAACAGTCCCGAGGAATGGCAGCGAAGACCTGTGAGTCTCAGTAGGGAAGACACCGAGAAGACCTTACCAGCGCCAAACCAGTCTGTGCGCCACTGCGAGGGAATCATGTCTACGTCTGTCTCTACAGAAGTAATAAGGCAGATAAGTTGGGATTTTTCACGCGAGGCAAAGACTTAAGTTCCTGCTCAGGGACCTGACGATCCCAACGGTTTATGTATACCCGCGTATACCCTTATTACTAGGGCCACCTGTTTTTCGCGAAAAGATTCACGTGGAGGTCAGACTTCTATATCCTATGTAAACACCTGCAGTCTTTATTTTGCTATTAGTAGAGACCTGAAGAATTCGCGAGTTCAATGACCTGCAGGCTAGACTCTTACAGTCTTATGTACAAATATGCCGATATCAACTGCGCATTGGTTGTCTGCTGTCACAGTGGAAGGCGAAAATTGGACGCCGTTCTCCAGGAGGTGTCAAACACCGCGTCGACCAATGGCTAAAGTAATATCAACGCACGTGTTTTGAATCTTATCTTGTCCCAAAATGAATCCGCGAATTCTTCAGGTCTCTAGCTATTGGCCCTTTTGTCCTTGTGCAAACAGAGTCGGTTACATGAGTGAGCCAATCGTAATGAAGTTTCTCCGGTACTGACCGTCCGCGACTCACGGGCAGGCATATACGCGTAACAATTAAAATGATCCAATTACGAATGTGGTTCTGGGCTAAAGTGTTTTGGAACACAACTTGTCCTGAAATCTTTTCATGAATAACAGGTGCCCGTCTTTATTAGTTAATATCAATGCTCTAGCAATATTCCTGGACTTAAACCTTCACCAACTCAAAGTAAAATGTTTAAAGAATTTTCCATTTCCAATTAAGGTAATTGTCGTGTGCTGGTGAGTATCTGAACGTTAGGAATGTTTAATTATATAGCTAGGTAATTTAAATCTTATCAATTCATTAGAAATGTTTTCTTTTAGTAATTTAATGCTTAATTTAATGCAATTTAAGGTCATTTTATTCGAATATTAAAACAGACTTGGTGTTCCTCTTAGCAGTGTTTTGGAAATTGTGATTGTTATTGGTTTTGTCTATTTGAGAGTAGATATTATTTTCTAGTGTTGTGTCTATCTTGCCACACGTATTTGTACATTGCTACATGTCTAGCCACAAAGCAAAAGCCTAGCCGGGCATAATTCTGTCTAACTTCGAATCTATGAGTTGCACAGATTCATATCGTTATTGTTCCGGAAATTATTTTGCATTTACGTCAATGTGACTCACTTTCGACGAAGTTGGATGTCGAACGCATAAACGCGTACATCCTCGGCTTTTAGTGTTCGACTTGTCCTACAAACGAAGACATTTCATAGACCAAAGGTGAGGTAGGCCGATTTCCGTCCTTACGAGCATTTCTATATGACTGAATCACCAATTGCTAGAGACCTGAATAATTCGCGGATTCATTTTGGGACAATCTAGGATTCAAAACACGTGCGTTTATATTACTTTAGCCATTGGTCCACGCGGTGTTTGACACCTCCTGGAGAACAGAGTCCAATTGTTGCCTTCCACTACGACAGCAAACAACCAATGCGCAGTTGATATCAGCATATTTGTACATAAGACTTTAGAGTCTAGCCTGCAGGTCATTGAACTCGCGAATTTGTCAGGTCTCTACTAACGACGTGATGTTATGGTGTGATCAGGCCTTTAGATATCACTTATGCCAATGCATCTATCAGTCACGTGGTCAGCAGCGATGGACATTGTTCGTTCCTTTTTTAATTTTCACCGACTTGAATATATAATGCCTGCCTTAATCTAGGTTAAAGGAAGTGTAAATACATCTCAAAACCGTTACTTAAATAAACAGTTTTCTTACTTCAAATCCTTCCCAAACCGTTGGTAAGGCTCTCATGGTAGGGACCAGTTATACTTCACAACACTTTAGCTCAGATCCACTTTCATGGTTGGATGATCACCGGTTCACGCGTATAAGGCGTCAGCTCGCGAATCACAGACAGACTACAGAAGCAACCTATTTCTGATTGGTCAGCCAATAAAGAAAATGTTTCCTCACAAAATACGTGCAGCCAGTAAGCGAAATTGCTATACCTGTAGTGTATTGAAGCCTAACACGCGGGGAAATATTTTCGCGGAATTTGTATATCCATAGCACTTGGCAAGAAAACAGTACAATGCCGGAACACGGAGATAAGTAATTGCGCAACTGGCAGGCGCATTAAACCTCATTCTCCTTCTACGAGTCATATATTATTTATAAATACACTGCGACTTTTATATTGAAATTATTATATTTCGCGAAAAGAATTGGAGACAAGAGACAGTCCAAATATCTGTAGGGTCTTCCAGCTTCTTTGATTGGCTAAAAAATGTTCTGGACCGCGTTAACCGTTTGCGCACGAATCACGAAGGTTCAGTGTCGGAGTTACTTAGTCCTGAGTGGCTTCGTCAAAGACGAACACGGCACCAGCGGCCAATGGAGGTATAACAACAGCTGAGGTGTGTATATAGTATTGAAGTCTACTGTGTAATCCGATTTTTACGCGAAAAGTCACGCGCCCTAAAAATAAGCTTTTAAATTGAAGAAAGAGTTTCATCAAATCCTACTTTAAAACGCGAGCTATAAATACACTGAAGAGCCAAAAAAACTGGTACACCTACCTAATAGCGTATAGCCTCCCCCCGCCACCCCCAGCACGAAGAAGTGCCGGAATACGACGTGGCATGGATTCGACTAATGACTGAAGGTATTCAGGAGGCAATTCACACCATGAATCCTGCAGTTCAGTTCACAAAGGGTTGCACGTCTGTCACGTTTAATGATTCTCGTCAGTCGTCGTTTGTCCCGTTCTTTCGCGATCTTTTTCCGGCCACAGCGATGTCGAAGATGTGATGTTTTACCGGATTCCAGATATTCACGGTACACTCGTGAAATGGTCATACGCGAACATCCAAATGTTATCGCTACCTCGGAGATGCTATGTCCCATCCCTCGTGCGCCGACTAAAACACCACGTTCAAACTCACTTAGATCTTGATAACCTGCCATTGTAGCAGCAGTAACCGATCTAGCTTCCGACCGCAAGGCGTTACTCTGATTGGTTCTATACCTCTGTTATTTGCATTCGCACGCTTATGCCAGTTTTTTTTATGTTCAGTGTAAATATAGGAGTACATGGTACATGGAGACGGCGTCTACATTGAACTGGTTGATAGTTGTTATACAGCGTGCATCATAATTCTCACCACTGCTCAGAATAAGCGTGTTCTTGGCACGTTATTCTAAATAACGAAAGAAATATTCGAAATAATTAAAAACTTAGTGTTTCTGCTGAAATTTACAAAATAATAAACAAAGAAGTACCACATGAAAACACCGTCAAACGTATTTAAACACCGTCTTCAGTACCGCNCAAACGTATTTAAACACCGTCTTCAATCCCGAAAATCAGTTTCTTAGGAATCTCTGAATTTCAGTGAAGTGCGGCAAGTTTTCAGAATGAATTTCAAACTAAATATCATCAGCGACTAGAATTAGCGAGATACCAGCTCACTGGAAAATACAGTAGTTGAGTTGCTGCTATCTGGTTGATTCAGTGCTCGGGAAAGTGGGATTCACTTTAAGTAAGTAGATGTAGCATTTAAACGACTAAGACTTTCTATGAAATTATCAACGAGATTTCAGTGATTATTTTGGAAAATTTCGCTGATTTAGGAGTTCAATTTAACTCTTTCTCTGCAGGTGAGTACGAGTGTGCGAATGTTGTAGCTATATTGCAATTGTGGCGCTTGCAGTACATAACGAGCAGAATATCGCGAGGAAGATATTTGTAATCTCATCGTGGGACTAATATTACTACTTGTGTGGTGACTAATTTCATGCCATAGCTCTTAGCACTTTTGCTGATCACTGCTTACAATTAAAATACAACTTCCACATCACACGGTATCAATTTTCAACATGCCTGGCGATTTTGTTTCTGTTTAAAATAAGTGCCTTCATAAAATTACCAGAAAGTTAGCTAAGTGCTTAATGACAACCCTCACACTTTTAAAGAGTTGTTTTGTTCCCTTTTATTTGCCTAGATTATTTTGGGCGCGAATCTTAAGAGCGAAAACACTTCCTTGCCCACATCACCAAGGCATTGTTACAGAACCACAGTGTTACAGGTTAAAATTACGAGCAAACCATTTATATATCTGTTGCTTTAACGTAGGCTTAGGTTACTTTTTCTTTTTTATGTCACGGCACCACCTTCAAGTACAATGGTTAATTGCCCCAATCTGGGATTTGTTTCTTCATTCCTTGACAAAATAATAACTAATCATGCATTATATTGTTATAAGTTGCCAGCGGCGTATCTATGCTCGTGAAGGATGGAAGTCGCAACAAAAATAAAGTACTTAAATTTAATTTATTTATAATGTTGTAAAAATACAAACATCGTTCATTTAAAACATTAAACTGCCCATCTCTACTATTTCACTTATCATCCTACCATGAACGCCAAATTAAATACCAATCTATATTACAATATATCCTTATCGCTGCCTTTATACTAGCTACAATCACTTAATCCTCGCTCATTTTAACATATTCACCAAAAATTTCCACTGCCATACATTAACCCCATTCCGAATATCTGCCACTCACACATCAAGTCCCATTATCCCACAGTCCAGCTAGTATGTCTCTCTCTACTCTTGATGCTCGCAGACTTCACTCGCTGGTCATTTTCGTCACACGTCGTTCCGATGCTACCACACACCTAGTACTAATGGTCATCCACTCCACGACTCCAAACTCTCGACGCACAGCTACGCAGCTACTTATATAGCTCAGTTGCCCCGGCCCAAAAGGCTGGCATTTAATCTTCCAAGAACGTGAGTGGAACTAGTACAGATATCCTTAATCGCGGCACACGATCGTGTTTGCGGCAACCCGTTTGTAATCCTGGGCATGCTTCTCTAGTTACCGGTGATGCCCTTGCCGTACCGGGCTTCGCAGTCCCGAGGGAATGGGCATGGGCAAGAACGTGGAGTGGCTACACGTGATAATATAAGGTATTATTCCATGGAGTACCAAGTTTTATAATTTTCCTAACTGCCATAGTTTGGCCTTTACCCGTAGTTATTATTTACACTATAATATAGAAATTATTATGAATTAATTTTACAACATGTTTGCACAAGCGCCAAAGTAGTAGACACTCCGCTTGAAATATTTGGTTGCAATATTTTAGGTCTACCTTCGTAATAACTTGGTGGCCAATTATTGGCAACTCATTTCATATATTTTATCTCTGCTATATTTGCATTGATCAGTTTTACATGAAAAAGGACATTATGGAATACCTATGTTACCAGCGATCAGAATTTCCATGTTTTCACGTGTATCCATGGCAATATTCCTATAGTTTGCATACATTTAAAATTTCTAATACAAATTTAGGAAATCTACAAGAAATATTTTTGGCATTGTGTCACATGACTTAAAAGCTCTGTTATTATAAATGTTCATCAAGTTAAATTATTTAATGGAGTATTTAAAATAATGAAATATGCAGTTTAACTTCACATCTTTAAAATTTGACATGAAAGAAAAGGGATACATAAGTACAGAAAATTGTTAAAATATCCTTGTGTTGATGATGGGACTAGCGTTATAAGAGCTTGATTATTTTCTCGGGGTGTTACCATTTGCCACCTCTCCGCCATCACCACTCCATCACCACTCCATGTACTCATCAACTCCTCCATCCACGTTATTCCGGCCAAACGATAACGAAAAGTGTGTCCTTCGGAAAGGAAATCCGGCTACACTTAGTGCGAACTTCCTTTCTCTCGATACACGAAGACCCTGCCTTCACGGCAGTAAAACAGCAGTGGGGGAAGTGCGCTTCTTTCAGCAGCACGTGAGAGCGTTCTTCCGTTTCTTCTCCT
>NQII01018797.1:0-12951 GCA_002778355.1 Clitarchus hookeri | reverse complement strand
TACCATGTGTTATTCCTCATTCTCACTTTCCTGTGCAAGGATAACCGGGACATAAAAGGAAATTTGTATATGGTTCTATGGCTGTGGTTGATGGGACACTCCATTCCACGATGCTGTCAGTTCTCTTTGGCAGGTTCATCCCCATACACAGAAGCACACATGTTTGATGATACACAATATTGCAGAACTACCTCTGTTCGGGCCTGTGTTCCATTGACAGTGCCTTCAGCTGAGTGCTATCGACACCGGGCAAGGGCGACCGGAGGCCAAGCTATGAACCATGGGGAAGGACAGTTGCTAGGGAGATATTTGAGAGTACGGTAGCACTGCTGTAATGTATCCTTGTTTAATGTGGAAATAAAAGGTGTGAAACATTAATCCAGCAGAGCTGGTTTTACAGTTCACCACATCCAGATAGAATCTCCACAGCTCTTGACCTTGGTCCCCGCAGGACTGGATTCCTTTCGAACGTGGTGAAACCTCCTCATGCACAGCAGTGCTACAAAACAACAGTCTTCACGCTTTTTCACAGATCGGTGACAGACGCCGCTTCGTACCTGACGCTCCGCCCGCACAAGTACTGGTACGCTGCAAGACTATAACTAGCCAACTAGCCGTGCCGTGTGCTGATAAGAACACGATGTGACCTCGACAGCACGAAGCACTCCCAGTACAGCATCGTCACAACAAGAAGCCTTCATGCTTTCTCACAGGCGGGCGGTAAACCACATCGGGCGTGTCAAGTCTTGTATTCCTTCAACATCCTTTCTCTCTCTCTTTCTACCTTACAGTGGATTCAGATACCAATTACAAGTTATAGACGCGCAAGGGACAGAGCCAAGGCTGCATAAACGAATTACCTGACTTTGCGTAAAACTTGTGGTATTGACGCAGACTTGAACCTTATTCGAGTTAAACTGGAACTCTTATTGAAGATATACAATCAGTATAACGAGGTCCAGTACCAGTTGGAAGGTGACGATGTAGAGGTTGATCATTCCACAGACAGGGAAACAGTCCAGGACACTTATGAGTTGACAAAGGATAATTTCATGTCATTCTTGGATAATTCGCTAAAGAATGTTGTTGCTCTTACCGCTATGATCACCAAGCTTAGGGTATAATTACTTACATTAAATCTTCCAATATTTTCTGGTGAAATCACAGAATTCAAACATTTTCATGGTGTTTTTCACAGTTTAGTTCCGACTACTGCCTCGTGGTCTGAAAATTGTTTGTCACTGATTACAGCTAACTAAACTAATGATTGAAGCCTTTTTCTCTCCACCTAAACAACTACTTTAGCAGCACGTTGTTGTTGGCCAAAACTTTGACTCTTGTATAAATGTAGCCTACGTTGAAAATATTGTGAATCTGATATTTTAGCATGAATATGAAGCAAGATAGTGCTATACATGTACATGTCACATCAGAACTTGAGGTTTTTTTTATTATGTTTATTACGGTCTCCCCTTTTGTGCCTAACAGGAGACTAGTAATAATTTATCACTTTCAAGAAGGTTACCAAATCGATAACCAATAGGTTGCTTTGTTTATATTTTTATTTAAGTAAAACAAAGTTTTGAGGAAAACATTTTGAGTGCGTACATATTTTTACATGCATACACTCAAGAAACTACGGAGAAGAGTTCTCGGAAACCTATTGTAAATGTTCAGTTCATCCATTTTAATATATTTTGTTTGGCCAAAATTTATTCTGTGTAATGACTTAGTACCATCATTTTAAAATCTTAATTGCTCCACGATAAAAAAAAAGTGTTATTATCCCATTTGATATGTCAAGTGCGATACCCGGTTCACATATTTCTGTTTTCGTAAAGTATTCTTACTAGCATTAAGCGAAGAGAGTTTATATATAGCACACAATTTCATACAATATATTGTGAGAAAGCACCTTGCCCACAGCAGTGACATTATCAGAAATCACAATGTTTTTTATTGTGGTTGGCACCAGTGGCTACCGGATCACGAACAACACTTTTAAAATGAGCGGAAAGGCAATTAGCTGTTACACAGTTAACTCGGCAAACCACTATATGACATTAAAAATACCACTGTTCTGCTGTCAGGAAATTACTCAAAGCGGCTTATTTTATAATATAAATTCTAAAATTGATGTTTATATAGTAGGGAGCTGACGAGAAGGCAAGGTTGCGGTACGGGGTGGTGGTCGGGGCCGCAAACCCTCCTTTGCCATCCCCTCTCCAACCCCTTTCTCCCAACTCCAGTCGTTTATAACCAGTAGTCACTGTACAGGGTCACCCTCGCTACTACTCATCCCAAAAGAAACAGCTCTCTGGAATTCAGTCACGAGTTAGTGTCGGTTGCGTGCGTATCAGGACGGTATATTATGGCGTAGTCTAGGAAGAAAGGGAAAACTATTCACAGTGAAGTGAGGGAGGTGATCAGAGGTGTGATAAATAAATGTGACGAAGAAGCTTCTGAAGGTCACATTAAGCATTTATCATCTCAACACAATCTACATCTACATCTGTGAATCCATTATCAAGTGGTGAAACATGCCGCAAACACATCTGTGAATCCACTATCAAGTGCTGAAACATGCCGCAAACACATCTGATAATCCACTATCAAATGCTGAAAGATGCCGCAAACACATCTGTGAATCCACTATTGTGTGCTGATACATGCCGCAAACACATCTGTGAATCCACTATCAAGTGCTGAAAGATGCCGCAAACACATCTGTGAATCCACTATCAAATGCTGAAACATACCGTAAACACATCTGTGAATCCACTATCATGTGCTGAAACATGCCGCAAACACATCTGTGAATTCACTATGAAGTACTGAAACATGCCGCAAACACATCTGTGAATTCACTATGAAGTACTGAAACATGCCGCAAACACATCTGTGAATCCACCATCAAGTGCTGAAATATGCCGTTAACACATCTGTGAATGCACTATCAAATGCTGAAATATTCCGTAAACACATCTGTGAATCCATTATCAAGTGCTGAAAGATGCCGTAAACACATCTGTGAATCCACTATCGTGTGCTGAAACATGCCGCAAACACATCTGTGAATCCTCTATCGTATGCTGAAATATGCCGTAAACACATCTGTGAATCCATTATCAAGTGCTGAAGCATGCCGCAAACACATCTGTGAATCCACTATCAAGATTTTGAAACATACCGTAAACACATCTGTGAATCCACTATTGTGTGCTGAAACATGCCGCAAACACATCTGTGAATCCACTATCGTGTGCTGAAATATGCCGTAAACACATCTGTTAATCCATTATCAAGTGCTGAAAGATGCCGCAAACACATATGTGAATGCACTATCAAGTGCTGAAATATGCCGTAAACACATCTGTGAATCCATTATCAAGTGCTGAAAAATGCTGCAAACACACTTGTGAATCTACTGTTAAGTGCTGAAACATGCCGTAAACACATATGTGAATCCACTATCAAGTGCGTAAATATACCTTAAACACATCTGTGAATCTACTTTCGTGTGCGGGCGAGCGTGATCGTACTGGTAAGTAGTACCTGGGACCTCAGCCAAGATGGATATTTTCAGCAAATCACTGGTATTGTAGCGCTCACAAACAGACATTCAAACTCTGATGTTGTTGGTGCCATTCGTTTCCAAAGATAAGCGTCTCTAATTGCATAATGTTCCTCGTTGAACGTTGCTTAAACTTCAGAAAAAAAGAATAAAATTCAGCAATGCTAATGGGAAAAAAATATTAAAAGATCATCGAGTGTCGATGATTGCGTATAAGTATAGATTACCAATGTTTAGGGGTTTGGCATACACACAATCGACAATATGCATATTTTCCTAATATTTACGGACAAAGAAAACGTTACTGTCTAACTCAATCTAAAATTTTTACAAAAAATTCCTGTCCAATTCAGGAAAGTGTAGAATTACAATCTCTGTAGTTATTGCCGTTTAATTTAAGGGCAACCGTAATGGAACCATACACAGTTCACTATAAGGGTCTTGCCATTATAAAGTCAGTTTTTTAATAGAAACGCATATATTCCTGTAGTATTATTTTAAGGTTTTCAATTACTAAGTCTGAAACTGAAAACAATAGTACGGGTTAACAAACGTGTGAGACTTATTATATTTTATTGCCCCGCTTGATTCCAAAATAAATATAAAGTGATTCTTGAACTCATTTAAGAATGCATTTTTTACTCCTTCAGTAGAAATTAACAACATAAAACGACGTAATATATTACAAGGACGTTCAAGTGTGGGTGAGCCGTAAACAAGTAATATGCACGCGGTGCATCTTCTCCCGACAGAACATCGTCGTTCTCTCTCACGTTGAGATATATGAATGAAATCAGAGTGATGGACAGAAGGTTATATGATGTAAATACTCATATTTTTTTCTGCGTGGACCCAGATGTTTTGAACTTTAATAAAACGCATGGGTATGAAATGTGAATGACAGAAAATTGGAAAGGGAATGGTAAGAGCACAGTTATTAAACCTCAAGTTGTGTGGACCTAAAATTACATGTTCGAATATATAAAATCACTTGAAGAAGAATCTTCCTGAATTGAGTTTCCAGAAATAGTAAAGAAGCACTAAATTACTGACACAAATTCAAGCTCAAAATTAATGCAGAAGGTTTGAAGCTGTCCATACTATTCATTGTCTAATATATTAATTTAAACACGCGGAAAATATTGCATTATATAATTTGTCTTCTTTTCCAGTAATGTTAAAGCGCTTAATGTTATTCATGCTCAATAATATCATCGCCATGTTTGGTTTGGATGTAAAAATATAAATAAAATGTTTATTGAAACCGTTATGAATCATATAACTCTTAAAATTTAGAACTATTTGTTTTCCTACTTTAATATTTCAAACATGATTTTTTAAAACAAAAAACCGAGAAAGTGACAGTTTTGTGGTTGTCAACATACAACATGAATTAATTTTGCATTGGCTTTTAAAGTATTCTCAGCTAGCTTAAAAGGATATCAGAAAAACTTATGCATTAGTACGATATTAATTTATATTAGATAAATACTTTTGGGAAACAACATGGTCTGCATGGAGATTCATTGTATCTTTATTGTAATTAAAAACATAAATAAATAATTAATTAATCAATATAGATGGATGAAAATTTTNTGTTTATTGTAATTAAAAACATAAATAAATAATTAATTAATCAATATAGATGGATGAAATTTTTTTTTGTGACCTCTCGCTTGAGTATATAGTAAATTTTGGCTAGTTATTTTGTGCGTAATAAGTGTTAAAATTTTGAGAATTGAGCATATAAATATTTGGTTATAGATTTGAACGTCAGAATGTATTTAAAATTCTAGTTAACAACTGGAAACATTTGACCAATAACAAACACAGAAAGCGCACGTGACTGTTTACAGCTTTTGCAGATGTAGTTATATCAGTTCCTAGGATAAGATTATTATGTGTANCAGAAAGCGCACGTGACTGTTTACAGCTTTTGCAGATGTAGTTATATCAGTTCCTAGGATAAGATTATTATGTGTACGCTGCCGGGCCCACCTTCTGTGATACCAAGCGTTTGCGACCTGCAGGTCGTTACACCGCAGAATTCTCTCCCGGAAATAATAAGATCCCATTTTCCGCTCACGTGTTTGCGGGGCTTTTATTGTGAAAAATAAAATTGGGCTGGCAAAGGAAGGGAAGTATATTGTTGCCTGCTGCCTCCTAAGCAGCTTACCGCAACGACCAATAACGACGATGGAAATATCAGGTTCTCCCTGTAAACCCGGCTTTGGAAATAGGGATTTTTCGCAGCGATCTACGGGAAGAAATATGCACTCAAGCCCGCGGCAAAATAAATAAGGAAACGCCATTATAGCGCGTCTTCGTTTCTTAAAGACAACTCAGGGAAGATAAAATAAGAGGGAAAGCAGCTGACAATAGAAATCAGGGCTTACAGTTTGAAATTTTTCTTTATCGTCAAAGGTGTAGTAAAAGAATATGCTATGATTTTGGAAATGTTTGATTAGTTTGAAGTAACAGTAGATATAAATCAATGCAGGGAGAATAGATAAGACAAAATGTAAATTTAGAAAGCCAAGTACATGCATCAATAAGCTCATACAAAGTGTGGGCCAGAGTAGCTGAGCAGTTAGTCTGCTCGCCTCCCACCAAGGCGAACCGGGTTCAACCCCCAGCCGGGTCACTGCTGCACGTGGGAGTCATGCCAGACGATGCCGCTGGTCGCCGGGTTTTCTGGGGGATTTCCATTATCCCACGCCCTATGATTCCGACGCTGCTCTATACTCACCTCAACTACCTCGCTGTTAAGAGCCGCCCAAATCTCTTCACCCACTCACTCATACAAGTAAATGGATGCTTGAAAATCATTACTAAAAATACGAAGAGTTATTTCGTATAGTTTGCGAAAATATTTAAGTCATNTTCGTATAGTTTGCGAAAATATTTAAGTCATTACTACTTAAAATATGTATTAGAAGGTGTTGTGTGTCAATTCAAGTGTTTTTTTATAAATCGTATGTATGAAGTACGAAATATCAAAGGTGCTTTTAAGTACTGCTTTATATTGTAACTGTAATGTCTAACGTTTAAAAACCTTAAAAATTAGAATATGGTCGAGTAAGAAATATATTTTTTTAATTTATACAGCCTCAAAATTGCACTTAATATGACTGTTGGGATGAAATTAATATGTGAATGCAATAAGCGATGAAACCACCACTTTGCACTGAGTAACTTTCTATCACACCATTCCTCACACATATTCTTGTAAGAAGCTTTGTACTCTTCCACTCTGTAGTGTGAAATAATTGGTCTCAAATCATTCATTTTCTGTTCTGTAATCGGATGTTAAACGGAATTAAGATCTGAAATTTTATTTAATGTGCCTGACACCTATTTTCCTTTCTTAACTATATTTTCCTTCGTGTATTTCCCGTTACCGAATAAGTATAAATCGCCCCTTACAAAAAAATTTACGTAAGTGAGTAGAATTAAGGTTAAGGAAAACAATTTTTTTTTGTATATAAAACCATTGGTTATTTGCAATATTTTGACTGGATTAAGAAAAAATCAGAATATTCCTGGGAACTACAATGAAGAGCCAAAAAAACCGGTACAACTGCCTAATATCGTGTAGGGCCCCCGTGAGCACGCAGAAGTGCCGCAAGATGACGTGGCATGGACACGACTAATGTCTGAAGGTATGCAGGAGGCATTTCACACCATGAACCTTGCAGGGCTGTCCACAAATCCATAAGAGTGCGATGCGGGGGAGATATCTTCTGAACAGTACGTTGCAAGGCATCCCATATATGTTCAATGATATTCATGTCTGTTGATTAAGGTAGCCAATGGAAGTGTCTAAAGTCAGAAGAGTGTTCCTGGAGCTACTTGATAGCAACTCTCGACGTGTGGGGTGTCGCATTGTCCTGCTGGAATTGTCCACGTCCGCCAGAATGAACAATGGACATGAATGGGTGCAGGTGATAGGACAGGATGCTTACGTATCTGTCACCGGTCAGAGTAGTATCAAGACGTATTAGGAGTCCCATTTTATGCCAACTGCACATTCCCCATACCATGACAGAGCCCCCACCAGCTTGAACATTCCCCTGTGGACATGTAGGGTCCATGGATTCATGAGGAAGTCTCCATAACCGTACACGTCCATCCGTCCGATACAATTGGAAACAAGACTCGTCAGACCAGACAACGTGTTTCCAGTCATCAACAGTCCAATGGCGATGTTGGCGGGCCCAGGTGAGGCATAAAGCTTTGTGTTTCGCTCTGTCGAAAATTGCACACGAGTGGGCCTTCAGCTCCGAAAGCCCATATCAATGATGGTCCGTTGAATAGTTCGCACGCTAGTACATGTTGATGCCCCAGCATTGAAATCTGTGCCAATTTCAGATAGGTTTCCACATCTGTCACCTTTAATGATTCTCGTTAGTCGTCGTTTGTCCCGTTCTTTCACGATCTTTTTCCAACCGCAGCGATGTCGAAGATGTGGTGTTTTACCGGATTCCCGATATTCACGGTACACTCGTGAAATGGTCGTATGCGAAAATCCCAATTTTACTGCTTACTCGGAGATGCTATGTCCCATCTCTCGTGCACCGACTATAACTCTACGTTCAAACTCACTTAAATCTTGAGAACCTGCCATTGAAGCAGCAGTAACCTATCTACCAACTATGCCAGACGCTTGTTGTCTTACACTGAAGAGCCAAAAAAACTAGTATAGGCATGCGAATGCAAATATCAGAGGTATGTAACCAATCAGAGTAACGTGATACGGTCGGCATCTAGAGCGGTTACTGCTGCTACAATGGCAGGTTATCAAGGTTTAAGTGAGTTTAAACGTGGTGTTATAGTTGGCGCACGAGATATGGGACATAGCATCTCCGAGGTAGCGATAAAATTTGGATGTTCGCATACGACCATTTCACGAGTGTACCGTAAATATCGGGAATCCTGTAAAACAGCACATCTTCGACATCGCTACGGCCGGAAAAAGATCGAGAAAGGACGGGACAAACGACGACTGACGAGAATCATTAAACGTGACAGACGTGCAACCCTTTCTCAAATTGGCGCAGATTGGACTTGTGGACTGCCCTGCAGGATTCATGGTGTGAATTGCCTCCTGCATACCTTCAGACATTAGTCGAGTCCATGCCACGTCGTCTAGCGGCACTTCTGCGTGCTAGGGGCGGTAGGGAGTCCTACACGATATAAGGCAGGTGTAACAGTTTTTTTGCCTCTTCAGTGTATAGGCGCTGCCGACCGCATCGCGTTACTCTGATTTGTTGAATACCTCTGTTATTTGCATACGCACGCTAATATTAGTTTTTTTGGATCTCCAGCGTATTCGAAATGTGTATTCACTTAAGTATTATAATATAATTCGAGAAGTTCGTCTCGTACAAAACTCTTTGTGGCCTGCTTCGTTTCCTTTACCAAAGCAAACTATATATCAAAGGGTAAATCTGTGGTAACTTACAAGTTCCTGGTGCTATATATGATAAAATAATTGAATTACCTCAATGCAAAGGAAAATATAACTCGTA
Organism: Clitarchus hookeri; assembly: GCA_002778355.1. Classification (NCBI taxonomy): domain Eukaryota; kingdom Metazoa; phylum Arthropoda; class Insecta; order Phasmatodea; family Phasmatidae; genus Clitarchus; species Clitarchus hookeri. The sequence continues at coordinate 3,846 of NQII01018797.1, read as the reverse complement.
CTAACATACGGTTCTTTTTTTCCCACGCTATTATTAATGCTCTCAGAATTGATCTGTTTGTGAACCCTGAATGAATAAACCCTGAATACGCATGAATGAAACATCTCTAGCCCTTATATATACAACACAATAGTCGATATCACCTTCAGGGATGACAAAGTTATACATAACAAGTCTTGCAGCTGGTATCTAAGATTCGCGTGTGTCAATTTAAAAACGGGTTTGCGTTTTCTATTATTCTTTGTAATGACGTATCTCCTGTATTTTCTGTACTATGAGATTCTGAGATTTTAGCTTTCACTTTAATGTTTGAACCACTAAGAACTTTACATGTGTCTTTCCTAGGTCTTGGGAATGATAGCTTAGGTATATCTTCTAGGAACATTTTTCGGTAACACATTCAGCTTCCTTTTATCTTAGTTTACATACATTTTTAGCCTCCTGGTAAAATTCAGACCTGCACTCAAATACTCCTTACCGGACCTTGCTCTGCTATGTCTTATTTCGGGAAAATGATTTCTCCTTGTTAATTAGTATTTGCAGTATTTTATTTAAAAGTGGAAATATTTTTTGAGAAGGATGATTTACAAAAATTTGCTTGGTCCGCTTCACCATTTTATACAGCCTTGGCGGTGAATTGAAGAAGTGTGGTTTAAAAATCCAGGTTTGTAACGAAATACTAGTGTTAGATGAATGAGTGTAAATGCAATATATATATATGTATATATATATATGTTTATATATATGATACATTCGTATTTAGGCACAGTTTATAAAGTTTAGGGTTTCAATAAACAATAATGTAAGTAACTACATTTGTCACAATTCATGCGCCGAATTTCTTGGCAGTAGGTTAACAAGTTCCCGAGATACGGTGTCAAAATATATTATTTCATGTGACGCCATTAATTACAATGTTTGACAGAACAGTGTGCGAACTGGAGTATTTTATGTTCGCAGAAGGTACATTCAGTTAGTTCTTATTTACCAAATCATGGACGAAAAAGGCTTTGAATTGACGACTTTAATAATCACAATAAAATAATTTATCATGCTCAAGTAGGTTGTAAATACCTAGTCATCCTGTAACTATGGAATACCAAACTTACGTTGAACGCAATTATTCTCTTACCATTAGAGTAGTTTCCGAGATACCATATTTGTGTTTTCCAATTGGCACTGCATTTACAAATGGTAAAGCAAAGAGGCAGTCAATTACCAAATTATTATAGTCTAAGTAGCACTGTGAGCCTACCAATTTTGTTTCAAATTCATCAAATTCTTTAGTAAACACGTCTTAACCTTACCTGTTAACAACACCTTCTTTTTATATAAGAGTATTACATAACTTAATCTTATAAACATAGAGCGGGTTTCCGGAGCTCAGTGTATATTACACATTTAGCGGGATTCGATTGAGTTGTTCCCAAGAAATGGTGTAAAGCTTCGCTGGTTGAGGCGAGGCTTACATTCAAAGTTGCAAACATACGAGATCATGAGGTACTGAACTTAACGCCAACAGTGTGGACTGTGAACACGCCTAATTTGGTTCTTGTAGATTGGATTCTTCAAACATGACATATTACAACGTAAAGTTTTTTAAATACTGGACAATATCTACCGATCATTGTCAAAAACGTGGAATATTCAAGTCTACTTTCTACGTTCTGTAATTATACTGATAATGGTAAAAAATGTTGTCCGAGTTAAACACTTTTAAGGGGGGCTAGCTCACGGCACACAGGAAGGTGAACTCATAAACTTCTGAATGCAAGGTTAAAATAAAAACAGGTGGTAAAAAACGGTATGCCAGCATAAGCAAAAATTGTATTCGCAATGCAAAATAAACACAAACAGGGAGAATCATAATTTCATTAATTTTTCCTTTACTGGTACATGTGGTCATGAATCGCAAAAAATTAAATTTTAGAAAAAAAAAAGATTGTTACAGCCAAGTGGTAATTATTTCAAAACAGGATTTGTGAANCGCAAAAAATTAAATTTTAGAAAAAAAAAAGATTGTTACAGCCAAGTGGTAATTATTTCAAAACAGGATTTGTGAAGTAAACATTGTGTGTATGCACGAATAGCGAAAAGAGATATCGTTATTAAAATTATTTGCAAACTCGGTTTACCATCGATAATAATCCCGCTTATCCTTAAACTGTATTTACTGTGGGCATTAAAAAAATTACAAATTAACTTGCAAAGCNATCGATAATAATCCCGCTTATCCTTAAACTGTATTTACTGTGGGCATTAAAAAAATTACAAATTAACTTGCAAAGCCACCGGGAAAATCGTGAAAAATTTTTACGCGCGAATTTTTAATTCGTAAATCCTTAATCTCGGAACAATATTTTGTTTACTCAAGATCTCATTCAACGTACAAGTAACTCTGTAAGCACAGTATGGGTGCATGACGTTCACTTGAGTTCTGTAAAATATTCACCACTCTCAGCAATTCTGCCTCGACTGCACTCATAATTTAACAAGGCTGACAAAATTATTCGTGAAGTTGTTTGCAAGAAAACTAAAAAAAAGTAAAATTAAAAAGTCAGTAAAAAGTATATCATTGTCAGTTATTTATCAACTCGGGAGCGACCCGGCCGGGGATGGAACCCGGTTTGACACTCAGCCACCGCGACCCCCATGATAATATACACATTGAGGTACCTTCGCAATGTGTGTTCCACATATCCTATGGCAGAATGCGGCTATTGTTACTTTTCCTCTCCGGCTGTAGTGAAAATTGTGTTGTGCCGTGCAGGTTGTGAAACAACAAACATATCATCGGCAATGATTTGTCATAACGCTTAGCTATCATGTAATTACAGTTAATTTTTTTAATTATTTCCCTCTAAAATCAAATATTTATGAAAAAGTGACTTTTTACTATAAATTTTAAACAAAAGAGGATATGGTGATTGGGGATAAGCCAACAACCTATTGAAGATTTCCGTATTTATGTTTCAAGCATTGATGTTNGATTGGGGATAAGCCAACAACCTATTGAAGATTTCCGTATTTATGTTTCAAGCATTGATGTTACAAATGCGATGTGAACTCATTTCTGATGCATTCAAACCAGGTTATATGATTGGACTGTAGGTTTTATTATCTCCGATCACACCAAATAATAATTTCTAGGCAGTTGCCAATTAGAAAATAGTAAAGCAGTAATTTTGTAGGATACCGTGTTTAGAGGTATAAGACTCATTTTGCTCATAAGCAAACTGTGCTAAAAAACTTAATTTTATTTTTTAATATTAGCACCAGACTAATTATAAAAATCACTGGCCAATGTTTATTTCGCTCGTAAAATGTTATGCCGAAGTGTTCCTCGTCATAAAATTCATTTTCCGGTACAAAATCTTCCATGCAATGAACACAACGTGAAATATTACGAACAGTATACTATCATCTCACTCGGCTTAAAACAGACGTAGCTACTTCAAACAAAAGTCGCTAAAATTTATAAATAGTATTTCGTGAATAAATATACTTTATATGAAACACTACCTTAAAGAAGACGCCAGCTAAGTGTGTACACGGTAAATGTTCATATGGTTTCAGGATAAAACGAAATATAAATATTGATCTATTTCTGACAGCAAAATAATATTTGCGTGGTCAAATTAACCATTCCATATGATAACCATCCCTAATAATTTATATTTAATGCTGTTTTTAGGGCCTGGAGAATTTAATTTCCCACGTCTATAGATACCTAATAGCATTGTGTCTATCGTTATTTCAATTTTAGAAGTATTTTTTTTTGCATGGACATCGTTAAAATATAAAATATTGAATAAAAATATTTGCATAATGAGGGTGTCGAGCAAA
>NQII01018796.1:0-10788 GCA_002778355.1 Clitarchus hookeri | reverse complement strand
AACTTAACACACTTGCATTAGAACATATCTATTTAACTGTGGACGGTTATTTTAATTTGATTTATTGGACTTCATGTTATGGAACACTGGTTGGTATGCTATAAACAGCCATACTGGAAAATGCAGGTGCTGCTAAAATTGCCAAGTGCAAGAGCAGCATATCTAGCAGCACAGCAAAATACAGTGAAGGGAGAGGAATAAGTTATATGGTGAAGAGCAACCGAGGTAAATTAATTTGTAATGGAATGGGGCTGAGGAATATTTAGGTAGCTCGACTCAGAAGATACATCAAACAAGAAAGATTAAAGCGGTTAAAACATGATCATGGAGTTGTGCCATTATGGAATGTATTCAAAGCTCTTTAAAAGAGGACGACGCAGTGCATCCTATGAGGTAACTTCATGCTTCAAATGAAGAGATAACTGTGAACAATAATAACAAGTGGTGACTAATCTGGGTTGATAGGATTGAGGTAGGTGGTGTAATTTGGCATTGTGTCTTCTGACACAAGAATTGTGTATTGTATAGAGTGATTGACCAAGATCTGTGAATAAATATGAATTAGTGTGAAATCTGGTGGCTTTGTTAATAAAAGCAAGCTAGCCTATGAGCCTCTTGCAAAAAATACAAACTGCCAAACTTTTAGTAATCATTCAAACACTGTGACTTTCCAGTTTTTCACATAGGCAATATATACATACTAATAGCAAATAACCTTTTGATTAAAAAAACAATAAAAAATAAGTTTCATCATCTTCTCCACAACATGGAGAAGTTTATGTTAATCTGCATCATTCACACTGTGATTTTTCTAGCTTTCTAGCAATTTGCTGGAACTTTTGGAATTAAATGTGATTTCAGCCAGCAAGTTTAGCATTTCAGTAAGCTTAAGAAAGAATCCATAAGGTAACTACACCTTAAATTGATATTGGTGTGCGCTTGCTGCTTCGCATCCTTTGCGAGAGAGTAAATGAGTGAAGGTCATGCGTGTAACCCAAGAGCGGGCGGTGAATACGATCAGCTTAAACAGGTTTGCCGCAGCGTGGCCCCGCGATAAACCTTTAGCGGCTTGCGCTGCCGACCTTCAGCTGACTGAATTTCCGAGTTTACCTAAAGTATTTTCTAGAGGTTTACTGCCCTAGTTTCTCTCAGCATACCTCAGGGTGCGTCAAACTTTCCAGGTCAAGGGGCCTCCGAGTCGGAAGTGGATGGAGTTTTAGAGATAGACCATGAGCGAGAGAAGTGACCAGCGGGAGGAACATTGGGCTCACTGAGAAATAAAAAGATTCATAATACAGATGGATAGATAAATGCTGTAAATAACAGCTGTGTGAATAAAAAAAACAACATTTAGTTCTTTTATTTTTATTAAGACCTTCATCCCTCACGAACTTGCAACAATATGTGAAGAATTTTTTTTCATAAATTAATTTTTGTTAACTACTTCATTAAAAACGAACAAGTATCAATAATACCACCAATAGTATAACATCTAGACCTAAGTTCACAACATTTTTTATATATAAATTTCACATAAATTTGGTTTTTTAAATTTGACACAATGCATTTTAAATGAACAACATTAGTCATTTTCATTTCTTTTCCAACTTTAACATTGTCACTTCTCATGAACAGCCAATCTTCCTTTCCAAGAAAATGGCTTTCTTCACTGTTCTCACAAAGTCCCAGCTTTTTGTCTCAAATACTAATAAAATTACTTTCTTGTCCCCAACTCTATAAAAGTGTTTTCCTGCGCCTCTTTTGCTAAAAAGTCTCTCTCACCAAGGCAAATGGATGTGATGCAATACGAAAGTGGAAGCAGGAAGTCAGAGGAGAAAATTGGCAAGGTGAGTTTTGGCAAAACAACATACGGTGATGCCATCCCGTAGCTAGAAAGGTGGAAAGTATAGGTCACCTTTCTCAAAAACTTCCAACAGCACTTTGCATTATTTTGGTGGGAAAAGGTTTTGTTTAGTAATCGGGAGAGGCCTGGAAGACATACAAATACTGTAGTGTGTAGTCAAGAGTGTAGCTGAATCATAGCTACAAAGACACCAAATATATGTAGAGACAGCTGCATGAACCACCCCGGAGTGCTCCCAGGTGAGCACTGAGACTGTGATTTGGTCATGTAGGCCAGTCACATGAAAGAAAAAAATGCCATAAATTCTAAAAATATTCCCATTAGGCTGGAAATAATTTAAATCTCATTATCATATAAGCCTCTAACATACACTACGTTTTCCTCCTCCTCAGGATAGGTTAGCTTCAGCCGCTATCTAGGAAACATGGTGGTGAAAAGCATATTTTCATAAATATTTTGTTTCCTGTTATTTTATCAAATTACTTCTAAATACTTTTCAAAAGTATATTCTATTTGCTACAAAATAGGCATTTTGCATATTTTATGTAGGATAAAACTTTTCCGATTCACAGACCCAGAATACAATAGATTGTTACCTAAGTATATAAAATTAACTTCTGCAACAGTGTATGACCTCTTATAACTTATTTTTTAACTGGTTGATGTATATTTTAATACAGTGAAGAGATTTAGACGGCTCTTAACAGCTGATGGGGGTAATTGAGGCGAGAACGGAGCAGCACCGGAATGAAAGGGCAGGGGATATGGGAGATCCGAGAAAACCCGCCAACCAGAGACATCGTCCAGCACGATTCCCACATGAGAAAATCCGAGAGTGAACCGGCCAGGGATTGAAACGTTCGCCTTGGTGGGAGGGGAGCAGGCTAACCACTTAGCCACCACGGCCCCTCATAATGATAATGTCCTAGAAATTGGCAAAGAGGACTATGAAAGCAAAAATGAGTTTATATACAGTAGAACCTCTCTATATTGACCCCATTAACCTCTCTATATTGACATCATTTATTGCACCAGTCTTATTATAACAACTCGTTTTTGAGGAACCTTGAAAAATATAGGGGGAAAAAGTTGACAATTTGAGGGAAAGCTACAAAAAAAATAAACTTCCTGCACTCTCTTTGGTTGCTACAGATTGTGTTTCTCTTAGTGAGAACTGTACTGGACATACATATCTAAAAATAGATAGCACCCCCCTAGGTCACTAACGCTAGCCAATATCCATTGACTCCGCCTCTCTGCCCACCCTCCACCTCTCAGACAGCAGAATGTTTCCACGGCAGAGCACCATCAAGTGTTTATACTGCCATTGTGCGCTTGCTGGCTTGTCTTCAAACTTTGCTTGTGTTATTATAACATAGATATCTCTTGGTTTATTATTACTGTTTTAGAACTTATGGTTATTTTATTTTTAGATTCAGAATTGGTAACGCTTTTGGCTTGATTTTGTGAACAATTATTGACAACCCACCCCTTTTTCATGGACTTGCGATTTTGTTAAAATGAGTTGAAATAGTTAGTTTGTCGCACTATATACAGACTGTTTACGGTAAAGTGTGTCCTTTTGAAAGCCTTTTGGATTTTCTTCTTTTGAGCGGCATATTTTACGGAATGTGTTCATTTTCAAGAGCTTCTCGTGGGAAAATAAAAAGAATTTGTTACTGAAATAATTTATTAAAAAATATAAGCGTCTTTTGAATAAACTTCCTTCAGGGTTATTTTTTAAAGAGAATGTGGTGCGATTTTTTCAAAGGAAATGTCACCAATAAGTAAGCAGTGTGTATTTTCAAACCATGCATTACTTCATGTTTGCAGGATATAAGTTGTGCATTTATGTATTTTAAAAAGTACCATTTTATACTTGCTTTTTAAAAGAAACATTTCTTTGCAATTACATATTAATTTTATTTACTGGAATGATTAAAATATGCCATAATTTCACGGAGCCCGAGTTTTAAAATTAAACTTTCAGTATAAAGTATTTTCATAAAAGTTGAGGCTTTATTAATATACGTTACAACTGATTTTACATTTGTGAGGACAGCAAAATAAAACCCTCCATAATGAAGTTAACGTTCCACTCAAAATATAAACAAAACAAGACAACTTGGTCATAGATGGTACAAAACACAGTAGTACAGTGGATGCGAACTTGGATTTTAGACCTGATAAATATTGTACATAAACTCAAAATGCATGTTTGTTTAAATCAACAGACTAAAGATGTCATTTAAACCATTCATTCAAGTCAATTTATGATTAAATATTCACTTTAAATAAAAAACTTCAATTCATGAAATTGAGCGAAATTTTATTTTTATTTATGTTAATATTTTTGCTCAGCGTTCCTTCATCGTTCGAGCCATGCTCAATCCATCGGTTAAAATAACCACAACTTATTTATTTGCGACAATTTTTGCCAATCATTACTACTTGCCAAGTCTTTTTCAAACCTTTACAATTCTAACCAAACACGAAGCCGATAGTGCCCAATAATAAATCACGTCCGTCAAAATACGGCCACGGCTCTAATTTCATTCCAAATTCCGTTTACAATAATAAGGCCATAGATTGTTGAATACANCGTCAAAATACGGCCACGGCTCTAATTTCATTCCAAATTCCGTTTACAATAATAAGGCCATAGATTGTTGAATACATTGTCAGAGATTGTGTGATTCATTATCATTGACACCAACCTACGAGTGCAGTAAACATNCATAGATTGTTGAATACATTGTCAGAGATTGTGTGATTCATTATCATTGACACCAACCTACGAGTGCAGTAAACATGCAAGAAGAATAAGAATACGAGATGATTTCTCATTGTCCCCAACCTATAAATGTAGTAAAGACGTAGGAAGAAGAAGAATGGTAGTCCATGTAACATGAAAAACTGTTGCGGAATATAAACAATACTATCGATAGCACCAGTTGTCGATTATCCGTGTTGTTTTGCATTCATATCGTGTTCAAAAACGAACAATGTGTGCAATATTTGGCAAATGTACCAATGAGAAATATGGTAAAACGTAAATAACTGGAATGAATCATTGAAAATCCACTGTATTTCATAGCTAAACGATTGTTCCGAATATATTTTGGCTTTCAGGAAGAATATCTGATCGATGGATGCGGTAAATTTATGTTTTAAGAACTGTAGCGTGCTGGTTTTTTTAACATTGTTTAGATAGGATAGTTTTCGGGACCGTAAAAAAAAAAACTGTTACACGAAAACGGAATGAACGGGATCGCAACAACGAGGTTTCACTGTACACGCAATGTGAAACTCACATTGTGTGTGTGGGGCATCACTAGCACAGCCATTTTATATTGTTTATGCATAATCGATTCTTGCCCATAGCAAACTTTTTTTGTTAAGTGTAATACATTATGTGTTATTCTATCTTAGGTAACAAAATGAGAAAACATACCTAACTGCATGCAGTTAAATAAAAGCAGAGTCATATTAAATAACCGCTGCTGGCTGAAGGGGAAGTTAACAAGTCAGAGNACTGCATGCAGTTAAATAAAAGCAGAGTCATATTAAATAACCGCTGCTGGCTGAAGGGGAAGTTAACAAGTCAGAGAGGCAGCAAGAGGAAAACAGACAATGAAAAAACCCAGGCACCAGGCCATCCTTTAACGGAGTTTAATTTTATATTTCTCCCCCCCCTAGCAGAATGGAATGCTGGAGATGGGGACAGCTGGCAGCGAGGGATGGATCCTTGACAGTTATGAGCTTGGTATGCAATTCAATGCAGGTAAGGGAGGGATTTACCACCTCCCGCTAAAACAGAAGGTTGGCAAGATGGGAGTTGGGCTTAACTGCTGGCTAAATAGAAGCTAGTGTTTTACCAATATTGTGTAGCATCCTGTCCGTAACCTGAATNAGTTGGGCTTAACTGCTGGCTAAATAGAAGCTAGTGTTTTACCAATATTGTGTAGCATCCTGTCCGTAACCTGAATAATTGGGTCTGATTTTGTAGATATTGGTAACAAACCTTACTAAAAGCTAGTGACATTTCAATGTACAGTTTCAAGAACGTTTTAACACAAAGATATTATTTTTAATATGGTAACCATATTATTTTGTAGTTAAATATTTATTGGTAGTAAATTTTTATTTAATAAGACAAAAATTTTGTAGTTAGCATTTTCGGTTACAATACTGAGAAGTAAAAGTGTAATGTTTTAGCACAAAAATAACATTTTGTTTATTCTCTTTACTGAACATAACAACAATAAACAAAATTTTAACTGATATTACTTTCAATTTTTATGTATCTGTTGCCATGTATTCACAAACACAACATATAGTGGCACATCCACGCACAATGTGCAAAAATAAAATCACGAAAAAGTGGAATTTTTATCCGCATTACATAAAATACTACTCGTCAATGAAAATTACATGAGTTATGTAAAAATTTGTGACAGTCTATACTTAATTTAAGTTAATTCCTTTTATTATTTAAATTCATGCCAGCATATGAACTACAATTCTTCATCAATTATGATTCATTGTGCCACACCTTGCTGCATGTTCTGTGGTTCACAGTTTCCTGCAATATCGCAGAACAGTAACATCCAAAATGTGTATTGATTATTGAAACTAAAATGCCTCTGTTAAAAGTCATGTCAAAATGTTACTCAGTGGCAATATTTATAATATAAACACATAAAAAACATAATCGCATCTCTGGAGACTATTTCAAATCACTCTACTGCACTTATAATTATATAAATACTCGTTTTTCCACCTTATCGCGTTCCTTTTACACAATTGAAAAATAAATAATGTGTACGGAGTACATTTACAAATAAATAATATGTCAACATGACCATCAATGATGCACATAAAAGTTAGTATTACACTACCACACACATAATATCTCTTTCAAAGTGTGAAAATGGCGGAAGCAACAGCAGCAGCGCTGTGTTGAAATTGATACTCACCGATANAAAAAAAAAAAAAAAAAAAAAAAGAAAAAAAAAAAAAGAAAGGATAATTGTGTATTTCTTTACATTTGATCGTGGAGGTTATTATTCACTGAAGACACGTTTTGAATAAATTTGCAGTATTTACGTGTTAAACTTAGAATTTTGGTGAAATTATTTTCTGTATTGTTTAAAAATGAAACACAGTAATTAACGTGTGCTCTACCGAGGTTATGTTGATTGCACAATTGTTTGTCATAAATTTTTGTTGGCTTTTTTTTAAAATAAACTTTTAATGTGTAATATGTAAGTTACATTGCAAGATACAGTGAAATATAATTTTCTTTAATATTAAAATATTAAAGTATTTTAAAACATAACATAAATGGATAGATCACACTTATAAGAAGACCCCAATATTTCTTGATCATATTTTTTGGGAGAATAAAAAAAAAAATGAGTTGTCTTATATTCTGGTTTATACTATATATTTACTTGTTAACAATATAAAGAAGGCTGTTGGAATTGTGGCAATATGATTTAAATAATTACCCGGGAATTGACCTCAAAATATACAGGATGGTCCGCCTAACGTTGAAACTCCCAAAATTTACGGAATGGTTGCAGATCACGAAATGCGGCTTTCGCTAAATCAAATTACGTATGAGGCCAATTAATTTGCAGCAAAATGACTAATTGTAACACGTGTATGGTCAGAAATAATTAAACTACTTATGATTTTTCCCCTGGAAACATACATTTATTTCTACGGCATCCGAAAGTACGTGCAAAGAGGAATTCAGTGATATAGCATATGCAATGGAAAGTAACACAGAAATGCCCAGAAATAATGTGCAAATATGATTAAGTTACTTGGACCGGTAGNTGTGCAAATATGATTAAGTTACTTGGACCGGTAGCATGGGACAGTGGACCTGTACACACAGCTGTAAGCAAGTAACACACGCCACAACTCATCCTGCCGGGACCGCTTCCTAATAGCAGAGGAGCACCGGTCCCCGTAATCTGTTATGGTAAGTGGTGTTGCAGTGTGTGGCTGTATGTACGCAATGAAGTTCAAGAATGAGGAAAAACTGGATGCTATACTTATTTACGGTGAGAGCGGCAGAACTGCCAAGCAAGCAGTCCAAATGTATTATGAAAGGCATCCTAATCGAACGCCTTATCTCACTGTCACCTCTCTTGTCACTAGGTGATTGGAATTTCACAACACGAGTGCGACGAAAGACTGCTATGGGCGAGACGCATCAACACAATGTGTTGGCACGTGTCGATGCAAACCCCCACATGGGTACCCAAGAACTATCCAGATTAGTAGGAATAAGTAAAACAAGTGTATTACAGATACTGCGCCGACAGAAATTCTATCCATATCACGTGACTTTTCATCAGGCATTACATGAAGGAGATTTCCCACAATTTTCTGAAGAAAATACTATTTACCGATGAAGCGACCTTCACAAACCATGGGCGGGTACATTAACGAAATATGCACTACTGGGCAACAAAATATCCACGTTGGGTTCGGCATGTGGAGCACCAGCGACAGTGGAAAGTAAACATGTGGTGTGGAATCATTGGAGACTATGTCATAGGGCCATAATTCAATCAAGAGACAATGACCAGCTGTACGTACGCCCATTTCCTCAGAGAGACCTTACCGGCACTTTTGAAGATATACCGCTTGACATATGTCGTGATATGTGGTTTCAGCATGATGGTTGTCCTGCACATCTTTCTTTGGTGGCGAGGCAAGTGTTAAATGAAACATTTCCAAACCAGTGGTTAGGGCCTGGTGGAGTTGTAAGATGGCCAGCTTGCTACCCCGACCTCACACCTCTCGATTTTTTCCTGTGGGGAACACTGAAAGATAGGGTGTACAACACGGTTCCTACGACGGTAGAAGACATGAAGGAAGGCATTGTCGTAGCTTGCAGAGGCATTAAGACAGAAACACTTCAAGCTGCTTGTCGCTCGCTACATGTGCATTTACAGATATGTATTGCTGTCGATGGTAACCACATTGAGCATATGCTGTGAAAAGACCTAATGTGAAGTGTTTCAACAATAACTGTGCTCTTTTGTATAATGCATGTGGATGCGATTGCATTTCTCCTTCAGTTGGTTTGTTGTATATTTGTTGTGCATCTGTATGCACTCGTTACTACGTAGAGTTAATGATTAGGAAACAAATCTCCTGTATTATGTTTGTATCTGCATAAAATGTAATGTACTGATATCAGACTTGCACTCAAATTGCCCGTCTTCCCTCAGCTGCGGTGCTCTCCTTTGTCCAATATTGCATTCCGTGCCCCTTGTCCCATTAAATTAAGAGCTACGCTGCTATAAGGAAGAGGTCCCGCCAGGATGAGTCATGGCACGTGTTGCTTGCTTACAGCTGTGAGTACAGAACCCTATGCTACCGGCCCACCTAACTTCATAATATTTGCACATTATTTCTTGGCATTTATGTTACTTTCCATTGCATATGCTATATCAATGAATTCCTCTTTGCACATACTTTCTGATGACACTGAAACCAATGTATATTTCCCAGGGAAAAATCATATTTGGTTTAATTATTTCTGCTCATACAAGTGTTACAAATAGTCAATTTGTGGCAAATTACTTGCTCTTCTACGTAATTTCATTTAGCAAAAACAGCATTTCGTGATCTGCAACCGTTCTGGAAATTTTGGGAGTGTCCACGTTAGGCAGACCTTTCTGTATGTTGCAGTTGTTTCAATTGTTGTATCTGGGTATTACTGCAGTTGCCATTTAACATTAAGAAATTCAGTTATTTAATTTTTAGAATTTTTACTAATATCTACCATATAGAGCTTAATTTTTTTTAGTTTCTTCATGTAAAGACTAAAGAAATGCATTTTAATTAGTTACATTATCTGTTAAGTATGAGCTATGACCAAAATTTAATTACCATGGATTAACTGAGCATCATTTTTGGGAACCTCCATATAACATACCTCCTTACAATAAAAGCACAATATTTAGGTCCCTCCAGTATTATAATATAGGGGTTTTACTATATTGAAAATTGGTCAACCAGTTTTCACCAAACGTGGTACACAGAAAGCTTACAATTAAATACAGTTTAACATCTCTATATTGACCCAATTTAAAGGAAGCGACTTTTGACTGGTTTTGAAGAACCGTAAAAAATTTGGCTGAGGAAAGTCAAAAGTTTGAGGGAAATCTGCAGAAAAATAAATTTTTCACACTTTTTTGATTGCTGAGCACCGCCTTTCTCTTGGTAAGAACTGTATGGACTAGGTCAGCTCATATCTAATAAAAACAGATACCACCCCCTACACCACCAGTGCTATTAACTCCGCCCACCCTGAATATTTTCGCAGGCTATGTGACTACCCTCAGTATTTGTCCTGCCATAGTGCTCGCCCTCCCTTGCCTTCTCACTTTGCATTATTACGACTTGGATTTCTCTTGGGTTTTGTTTACTGTTTGTTGACAACATATTAAAATTAGGTTTTTTTGGACATGCCATCAGCAGTGTGGAAACCTACAAACTAACTAAAAATTACAACTCTGGAGGACCATGAAAAGTCTTCCTCTCATTGTTGTCTCCACCTCTCTGCCAGTCCATCACACTTAATGTACTGATATCAGACTTGCACTCAAATTGCCCGTCTTCCCTCAGCTGCGGTGCTCTCCTTTGTCCAATATTGCATTCCGTGCCCCTTGTCCCATTAAATTAAGCGCTACGCTGCTATAAGGAAGAGGTCCCGCCAGGATGAGTCATGGCACGTGCTGTGAGTACAGAACCCCATGCTACCGGCCCACCTAACTTCATAATATTTGCACATTATTTCTTGGCATTTATGTTACTTTCCATTGCATATGCTATATCAATGAATTCCTCTTTGCACATACTTTCTGATGACACTGAAACCAATGTATATTTCC
>NQII01018794.1:0-13970 GCA_002778355.1 Clitarchus hookeri | reverse complement strand
CCCCCCCTCCCCATTCCAGGTTTTTGTAGGATTTTTTTAAAGGTTTAGTTTGGCCGACCGTCGTAATAAAGGAATGCAGTGTGCTCCGGACAGGCATAAGTGTAGCCCGCGAGCAGTGACGTGTGTGTCGTCGTCACACGACCCGCGGTTGGAGAGCACTCGAGCAGCGCAGCGGAGCAGGCAGGCCGCGTGCGGGGGAATGCTGATGAGGCCGGGGGCGCGGAGCTGATGGTCGTGGAGCGAGCAGGCGAATCACGGGTCTAGAGAGGGGGCGCGAGCAGAGGATCCAATCTCGGCTGGTAAACAACTTGCCGGAGGCACGTCNCCCCCCCTCCCCATTCCAGGTTTTTGTAGGATTTTTTTAAAGGTTTAGTTTGGCCGACCGTCGTAATAAAGGAATGCAGTGTGCTCCGGACAGGCATAAGTGTAGCCCGCGAGCAGTGACGTGTGTGTCGTCGTCACACGACCCGCGGTTGGAGAGCACTCGAGCAGCGCAGGGGAGCAGGCAGGCCGCGTGCGGGGGAATGCTGATGAGGCCGGGGGCGCGGAGCTGATGGTCGTGGAGCGAGCAGGCGAATCACGGGACTAGAGAGGGGGCGCGAGCAGAGGATCCAATCTCGGCTGGTAAACAACTTGCCGGAGGCACGTCCCGCACAAGAAATTAGTCGCGGCGTGCATCACGCCCGCTAACCTGCTGGCCCTTGAGCGCGGCCGGCCGGCGCTGCGGGTCAATGTTTGCCGGCTCTGATAGGCTGCGCGGCTTCACAAGCCACCATCGTGCGGCTCTTGTTGATCTTTCATAACCTGCAGCACGTCTCCCGCGCATCATATGTCACGGCCATCGCCGTCCACAAACATGTCGCTCCAACGAAAATAACTACTTGTTTCGCTCGCCTACTATTATTACAAACATTATATTATTTCACTGCAAGTGTAACTAGTTTACATATTACCATAATCAGACACTAAAAAAATATTGGAAAGGTTGAGACGTGCTCATGTTTGCGGTAGTTCTTGTTTAGTTATAAACAGGTAGTTCTTCTGTAGTATATAATAATGGCGACACGTTTTTATTTTTTACCATAATTTATTTCAGAATATTTCAATCTGTACGCAAAAATCGTACCTAAGATACCTCCAACAATTTTGGCGAGTGAATTTTACGTCTCCTACGTCAAGTCAATCCATAATGCCTTCGATATATTAGGTAAATTGAACTCACCTGCTTAAAAACAAATGGCAATATAGAAGAAACAGCAGACTGACACGTGTAAACATGTGTTAGAGAAATATGAGGTAGTGTGTTAAAATTGTATCCCACGCAGATGGAAACTATGGTTTGGATATTACAATTAATTGNGGAGAAATATGAGGTAGTGTGTTAAAATTGTATCCCACGCAGATGGAAACTATGGTTTGGATATTACAATTAATTGACACAATAGTTTAATGAAAATGTATCTCACACGTAACTGCAAGCGACTGCATGGTGGTTAATTGAAATACTATTACCAATATATTTTTTATTATTCGCAAGTTCAATGGCGTATTGAAAAACCTGGGATAGCCGAGACCATGCANACTATTACCAATATATTTTTTATTATTCGCAAGTTCAATGGCGTATTGAAAAACCTGGGATAGCCGAGACCATGCAAATTACGTAGCAGTGCTCTTTTGCTACTCTAATGTTGAATGCGCTAGATATATATAGAACGTATTCTCGTGTTTTTTTGAGACAACACAACTCATTACGAAAAAAAAAAAAGTTAAGCACCTAAGAGAGGTTGAAGTGAAATTGTACGTAATGAAAATTCGCATGAGTTTATTGCANGAAAAAAAAAAGTTAAGCACCTAAGAGAGGTTGAAGTGAAATTGTACGTAATGAAAATTCGCATGAGTTTATTGCAATTATTTCAATATCATATCACACGGACAGCACAGTTGACAATATTAACATACGGATGTTACCCTTTATGGCTTAGATACATGTGCCGATTCGATTCGGAAGGGAGTCATACAACCTGAGGAAAGTCGACCCACAGCTTTTGGAACTGACCCTCAATATCCTGCATAGCGGCACTGGGTCGGGATTGACGGCCGAGCTGATCCCACTGCACATGATGCAACATTCCATAGACACACGTGTCGTATATGGAAGAGCGTTGTCTTGTTGGAAAACTGTACCAGGGCGCTGTATCGTGAGGGGTATAGCTTGGTTCACATTTACGGCGATCACGCCAAACACACAGATCGGACAGAGAACCTGTGGTTGTTCACATGTAAGCAGATTTTCTGTGATACCATTTTGATGTTTGGCTGCAGGTGGTTTACACCCACGCTCTTTCTTTAATACCAATATTCCAAAATCAGTGATGGACAACAAACTAGACGCATGGTTCTAGTTTATTTTATTAACTCCATTGGATTAGGAATTTTACTNAAATCAGTGATGGACAACAAACTAGACGCATGGTTCTAGTTTATTTTATTAACTCCATTGGATTAGGAATTTTACTAAATGAGTTTCAAGAAACTGCAATTTTTTTTGTACCTCCGAAAATTCTTTATACTTTAGTGCTATGTAGCTGTTCGTTTCCAAACTACAATTATGTATAACAAGTGTTGGATGACATTAACGTTTATGTACACTTTTTAATTGTAAATACATACATTGGACTATTCAGTACTATTCGACCAATACACGNGACATTAACGTTTATGTACACTTTTTAATTGTAAATACATACATTGGACTATTCAGTACTATTCGACCAATACACGTTGATTATTCAAGAAATTAGTAGTATAACATTTGTGAACCAACTGACGGCAGCGAAATATCGGCGAAGTGCTCTTTCAGCGAGCAGAAATGTCGGCGTGACCTCATCTTTTTGGAGTGGGTGGCGCGGTAAACGAGAACGGGTTCTGATTGGGTGTTCTAGTNAAATGTCGGCGTGACCTCATCTTTTTGGAGTGGGTGGCGCGGTAAACGAGAACGGGTTCTGATTGGGTGTTCTAGTTTTCCACACTGTATGTACGGCGTGATTGGCCTACATGTGAACCAGGCGTAAAACATTACGACGTAGGATGTCGCTGACGTGCCGCTGTGCCGTTAGGGCCCCCCGAATGAATACTAGTGGTGACCTGATTTCATACCTTGTGGCTTCCCTTTTAT
Source organism: Clitarchus hookeri (assembly GCA_002778355.1). Lineage (NCBI taxonomy): Eukaryota > Metazoa > Arthropoda > Insecta > Phasmatodea > Phasmatidae > Clitarchus > Clitarchus hookeri. The sequence goes on along the minus strand of NQII01018794.1, from coordinate 10,792 downwards.
TTCTCTTTACTTTAGTATCGATAATTTTTATTATTCTTTTCAATAAATTGATTATTCATCACATTATTGTGTATTTGTGTAGTGGTATTTGATATTATTTAAATTTATTACGTGATTAATTTCATGTAATTAAATTTGGTTTATTTTAATTAACAGTAAATTATCGGTAAGTTATTAGATAAATTAAACATTGTATCGCTTGGAAATTGAGTCAGTATTATAAATAAATTTTTCGATATGCTAAACTATTATGAACATTAGGAGCATTTTTTTCTCATTGTCCAACAATATTAATTATTACAATCCAAATACATGGTGAAACCTCTGTGTTTTTGTACTTTGATATGTCTTTTTCAGAAGCTTTTTTCTTTTCATAACTTTATTGTATTTATTTTTATTGAAATGACAATTTATTGCCTTTATGAGGGATCATTGAAATAGTGGCTGAGCGGTTAGCCTGCTCGCCTCCCACTAAATCGAACTGGGTTAAATCCCCGGCCGGGTAACTCCCGGATGATTTTCACATATGGGAATCGTGCCGGACGATGCCGTTGGTCGGTGGGTTTTCTCAGGGATCTCCTATTTCCCCCACCATTTCATTCTGGCGCTGCTCCATACTCCAGACGTCGGTGTTCNCCCCACCATTTCATTCTGGCGCTGCTCCATACTCCAGACGTCGGTGTTCAGAGCCGTCCATATCCCTTCACTCATTCGCATTACAAAAGAGGTGGAGCGGAGCCGTAAGTATCCGTGGCTGTCGCACAAGTGCTACGGTGATGTGTGATGCAATAGTATGTGCGTGGACGCTGTGTAACAGACTAGTGGTAATCAGGAAGTGTGTGTGGGGAGAGGCACGTAGTGGCGAGCGAGTACTTCTGTGTTGCAGGTAGTATGGGCGAAACAACAGAAGGCGCGGTCTCGCAAGAAGAGGGACTACCTGCAATCCCGGCCGCGCGCATACCCCTTCAAACACGAGACTGGGGTGAGGCTCAACGACCCGCGGTGGCCTCAGATGTGGTACCTGGTGAGTCACCGACACTTTATTACACTCAAACTCGCACATTTTAGCAGATCCGGCCAGCATTTTACAATTATCCTACGTCTATTTTACCTAAAAGTTTTAGCCTGCTCTTTTTTTACGGTCTCGATAGTTTTGTTATATGTAACGATGCTATCCTATTAATTTAAATATCACACCGAAATATTGCTATCGAATATTGTTTTGCTCTTTGCCAGATGAATGTGTGGTAGCAGTAAATTAAATATTTATCGCTCGTCATTATCTTGCGTTGCACCACAAGTTGCCATTAAACCTTGACAGTCGAAATCGAGTGTCAACAGTTTCATTCAAAAGGAGTAGATCAATTTAGCTAAATGTCAGTCTTTCTTTCAATCTAATTAGGGAAAAAAATTCCTTAGTTAAGAAATCGAATACTTAGTGGCACGGAAACTAAATTTTGATGCTGCCGCTTTATGTACTGCAATGATTCTTTTTAGTCTTGCACTCAATCACAGGAATTTTCAGTTAACGTGAGACTACATAGAGTGCACTATTTTTTCTACTTTTTTAATATATCTTTTTTTTTTTTTTACTTTTTTTGTAGCATATTCTTATTTATTTAGTTTTGATTTTGAGAACGCTAACAAAAACAAGTCTGAAAATGTAGCCGACTGTGTATATTACTCATGCAGAATTGAAGATGACTTCTGAAACCATGGCGAGTAGCCGGAGAGGGGGGATGGGGTAATTTTAAAGGAGTTCCTGGTTGCGAAATACAAAATATAAATATTAGCTGTACGGAATAAAAAAAATCTTTGGTAACAAAAAAAAACCTTTAATTTGACTATATTTAAATTTGCTTTGTGTATTGTAATGGAAGCACGTGTGTTTTTTTCTGGAGAATTTTGATTTCTAATTCTGTGCTTTATAATGATGAGCCCATTAAAGAAAAACTGTTCGTCGAAAGTAAACTGAAGTTCGGCGTTCGAAGACCGTAGGAATAAGAGTGAATTAATCCGCCACCTTAGCGCATGCGCGGTTTACTTTCAGAAGAGTCCGGTCATAATAATGCTCCTTTTTATAGTGGCAAGATTTTCTTAGTTTTGCACCGCAAGTGTAAATTGAAACTATGACTTAATTATGAATTGATTGGAGTGGCGAGGTTTGGGCGGCTCTTTTCTAGAGTAACCTATATGGGTCACTTAACTCTCAACAACGAGGTCTTGCGAGCCAATGAGGGAGAAGCGCTGGAATGCAAGGAAGGGAAAAGCTGGAGATCTGCTAGAAAACTAGCTGGCCAGTGGTATCGACTGACACGATTCCCATGTGCGAAAATCCAGGAGCGACCCCGCCGGGAATCGAACCCAATTCGTCGTGGTGGAAGGCTAGCGCTGCATCTGCTGCACCAGCCGCGGTCCTTCTTGTGAATTGAAATATAAACTAAGATAACGTAAAATTTTCTTTCGTATGTATTTCAGAATTTTTATAAATTCGCACTTCCAAACTGACTCATTAACGGATATATTTTCTCTCGGTCAGTAATTGTGGAAGAACTAGTTTTTAACGAATTCGTGTGTGTTTCGGAAAGCTTATTGTGTGATTTAGTTACCGCAAAACAAAAAGTTCCTTGAATGCAGGAAAACGTGAAGCTGTTGTACGTCAAACTAATGTTTGTTCGTTTTTGTAACAATCCAGCAGTAATTTATTATTTGTAACAATCCAGCAGTAATTAATTCTTTGGCTTATTCTGCCGGTTTTTTCCAAACGTACATAGTAACTATAGGTGATAATCAGCAGTCAATAAAATAATATATTCTTTAATAAAATTATTTATTTCGTGGTACGAACAAGCGTACAGAGCTTGAAAAATATTTCCTTTGCTATTTTTAACAAATAAAGAGACTATAAATGTTTGCATTTTTTTTTTTTTACTTTGTAGTATTAGTGTTGTTTGCACGATTGTTCTCTACAGGGTATTTTTCCTATAGGGAAATGGCTAACGTGAATATTTTCTAAATTATATATTGGTAAAAATATTTATAAAGGAAAAAACATAAACAAACCATTTATGCACATGGAGAGTACTTTTATATGTGACTGAGGTGTCAATACTTACCAAGAATGTATTCTGTGCTAATTATTACCTGGTCACAGTGGTCAGGAAATTTAAGAAATTTGATTTCAGAAGCTTTATCGTAACTGGTATATCACGAAACTCGTATAAGGAGTATCCTGAATAATTTCAATAACGGAATCAAGAATTTTGATTGCACTGTTAACCAATGAATTAATTCTTAAAAAATTTTACGTGTATCTCAGTAGCTAAAAATGGCTGTTCTAGTGAACCTGGCTGGCTGGCTGGGGATAAGGGGACGAGCCGGCGGCCATCTTGGATGACGTCACGCCGAAAGCTCCTGCTCTGTCATTCTTCGCCAATGGTGGCCATCTTGGTTTTCCCTTTTCCCTCATAATTTCCTTTTTTTCCTCCTGCTCTATCATACCTTACAATCTTCCAATTAAATATGGAGGATGTGGAAAGCAAGATAGAGGAAATAAAGGAGACCAAAAGGAATATGAGAAAACCCCAAGGAATAGAACAGAGGAGGGAAAGGATGGGTATGAGAAAGTGGCAGAAAGGGATGCCAGAGCATGAGAAAAAGAAGAGGGATGCAAGAGTATGAAGAGATTGGAAGGTATGATGGAGCAGGATGGAAAAAAGGGAAATTCTGAGAAAACGGGAAATCCAAGATGGTCACCATTGGCAAGGATTGACAGAGCAGGAGGTTTCGGCGTGATGTTGTTCAATATGGCCGCCGGCTCGTCTTCTCGCCCCCAGCCAGCAGCCAGGTTCGCTAGAACTGCCATTTTTCCAGCAACAAACTCTGGAGAATTTTTTTAAAAATTTGTTCACGATTGTAGTCTTCGTAAAATACCAGCAACATCGCTAGAGGAATGCACACCATAAATTTTCTTCCAGGATATATAGGAAGCCTGTATTCGTCTTTCATCCCCCAGTCTGCCATCATGGCCGCAGACAGCTCGTTCGAGCGGGAGGTAGTTTTTGATCGCTTTTGTAATGCTGTCATGTCTGGTCTGGTCCATCTCGACACCGTGCGATCGATACAGATGATATTACCATTTATTGTTTGTTATGTTGATGCTTTGTCTGATCCATCGTCTTTTGTCGTCGTCCCCTGATTCGCAAGAATGTCTGGCAAGGTGGAGTGCAGATATCTTGGTATTGAACGGCTATCCGATCTTCCAATNTCCCCTGATTCGCAAGAATGTCTGGCAAGGTGGAGTGCAGATATCTTGGTATTGAACGGCTATCCGATCTTCCAATGGTAACGTGTATGGCTCGATCAGGAAGGGATGATATGCACATAGTTCCGCCTTCGTCACGCTACCCCAAAAATTAATGGCTTGTCGGCATTCGTATAATCTTCAATGGCGATCTACCTCGAAACCAATACCGTGGAGGAAAATCTTGTTAGCATGTGTTAATACTTTGGTGACCTGCAGTATACCTACTGATAGCCAGTTTTACGCGGTGCTTTGTTTAATTGCTTCNCATGTGTTAATACTTTGGTGACCTGCAGTATACCTACTGATAGCCAGTTTTACGCGGTGCTTTGTTTAATTGCTTCCGGTCGTCGTAAATCTTATTCCCAACTTCTCAAATGAGTGCATGGGGTGATTTCTTCATTTCGAAAGTTCACCAACTCTCCATGCTGGTCGACGATTGTCACGACCCCCTCGCACGCTCTCTTCACGACGGCTGGAATGTATATGAAGCTTTGCGGTGGTACGGCCAGTGTAAAACTGGGAGGGACCATCAGCAAATACTTATGTAGTGTATTGTTCGGCTTTCCATTGAGNGTGGTACGGCCAGTGTAAAACTGGGAGGGACCATCAGCAAATACTTATGTAGTGTATTGTTCGGCTTTCCATTGAGATATGTGCCACTGTTCAAATTGCAGTTTTCCGTTCGACATTAACTGGCAAGATGTTTATGAGCCATGGCGATTCGTGGGTTTTGCCGGCTTCGTTAATGCACGATTAGTAGCACAGCATAGGTCGGATGGAATCTAGTTTTGTTAAGTTTATATCTTCACTGCATCTGATGAAATTCTTCAGCGTATTGGGATTACCACGTAGTTCGAAGTTTATGTCGAGAGGCAGCGGAACTTCGATGTACCTTGCCGTGTTATCTATCTCGTAAGAGCCCAAGGCAATGTTACTTAGTGGGAGACATTGCCGCTTATCATGAGGTACAGTTGCCAGTGTTTTTTTGTAAATCGATTTTCGGTATCGCATTGCGCATTTGAAAATCGAAAATGCNCATGAGGTACAGTTGCCAGTGTTTTTTTGTAAATCGATTTTCGGTATCGCATTGCGCATTTGAAAATCGAAAATGCCTATGCACCATTCCTACTCAAGGTCGAGTGGCAGGAGGTATACCACACATAACTAGGCGCTACATTCCATCGAGGTAAGGGCTATCGATATGACCGATGGTTTCTGGTCGATGTATGTGCATTTTATTAAATAACTTGTTCGAACAAAGAAGGAAGCGAAGACACAAACTTCTACAGTTCTACATAGTTAGCATCTGCTCTATCTTGTAGTTGTAAGTCAACTTCGTTCCTTGCAGATAACGTCGCAGTTTGGGTGTAGGATGCAAATTACCCTAACTGTTTGGTAGTTTGTAGATTTGACTACTTTGCTGTATTCTACCCAGTGAGTATCTTGGCCTTCGGCCGTATCCAGGTCGATTATGGCACATTCGTCATTTTTGGGTTTAGGGGTTAAATCATTTTACATGAACACTCCTCAAGAATGAGGAATTTTCAGTTTTCCCACGTAAAACGCAAAATAATTTCGTGCACATAAATTAGTAAGGTGTTGTCTGCCGGTAGCTTTTGTGGCGTTAATCTAGGAATTTTAATACACAACAAATAACACATGCATGTCAGTTTGTTGCCTTGTTTGAATTAAGGGTCTATCGCTAAAAATAAAATATTGAATATCATGTGCACCAAAACTTAAACCTACTGTTATTCCTGCCTGGCCTCCGCGGTGCAATGGTGGAACACCAGTTTGTGCTGAAAATGTTTCCGCTTTCGAATCCTGGGTATCTGTCTACCTTTTGGAAGCTTAACTTCCGGCGCAGTTTAGGGTTGCAAGCGGCTTTCCCACCCTTATTAGCCAACCGGCTGAAACTGATATAACATAAAAGTCAATTAAAAACAACTCATTTTATTATTTACTTGGTAATGCTATTAGTAGCAAATATTAAAAACAGCAGTAAAATTTATGATTTTCTAGCAATGAATAATAACTTTATAAAAAAAATTTAGGTCTTACCTTTGTGTTTTGTGTTACTGGCGGCTGTGAAGGGGGACTTACTGCAAAACTTCATTTAACTAATTCTCCTGGAAATTCACGCCAGTAAGAGAATCATTTACATGTTTATAGGAAACTGGTGACCGCAAGAACAAAGGTGAATCTTGGTAGTAAAATTTGAATAACATTTACATTTTAATTTTCTGCTTTAAAATATAGCCTATTTCGAGTAAGGTGAGGTGGAATTAAGTTCAATCTAAAATAAGGTGCTTTGTACGAAAGAAAAAAAAAAGAGAATTGGCTTCAGTGCAATTCTCTTTTATTTCTCAGATAGAAAGAGTAACAAAAAAGCACTTTTCGTGTAAGGTTGGCCCTAGGACATTAAGGCTTTTAGGCCCAGGGTTTGCGTTGTGAATTAAACATTTTAATGCTGCAGGTCTCTGGTGTAGTTCGTTTTATAAAAATACGCCGTGGAAGTATAAGGCGTCGTTACAATTCTTAACTTACCAAACTTGCGAGTAAATTTGCGACCTATTTGACACGAAGATGGACGCCAACACGATTTTCACAAGTGTATGTGAGCTCTCTGTATGGCTGTCACGTGACAGTATTCACATTTGCCTGCTACGTTCTGGGACACGAGCTATGAGCAAAATTACTATCTCCCATATACAGTGCGTAAACCGAAGGGCTGGGATTCTAGGGATTGTAAATATTGTTGCCAACATTTCTAGAAACGCTTTCACGTAAAAAATGGCAAATTGAGGATTATAATAACATCCTCCTCTCTCTATCTCTCTCTCTCTCTCTCTCTCTCTACAGGTAAAAATATGTGTACAGATTCGAAACTCGAGAGACTGTAGTCATACATACATTATTCGGGTTTTTTTTACAACTTTATTTTAACGTTGTGCAAGTATATCTGAAAGTGCAAGGCTCATTAAATGATGAAATGTTACGTACAACCACTTCGAAACAAGCTTTGTGCCAGAACAAAAAATTATTTTGCCTTTATTTGACTACCTATTTTCAAAGCCCCCGCCGNAAAAATTCCTTTTCCCCCTCAAGAAAGCGCCGATCGCCAAGCTGCAAAATGGATTCCCCGAACGGCAATTTTCTATCCACCGGGAGGATTTGGGGAATAGTTTTTGAGGGCAGAGCAGTGGAGGCCACATTGGTTTTATAGGCGAAACTACAAAAATTTTTTTTTAAATATACTAATATTTTTTTTAATTTATTTAAATATTGTTATACAATATTAATATTTCGAATGTTTTGGCTTAGAGGGGACGAGAGACTAGGACCAACCAGCCATTATGTTATGACGTCACCCAACCACCATGTTGGACCCAGGTCACCTTGACCTTTACCCATTACCTTTACTGTATAACCGTGACTTTGGATGCCCCTAATAGAAAAACTAAATAAATTTCTTAAAAATTTAATAAATTCATAAAAGTCAGCGAGAATAATACAGTACTGACTACTTACTACCACCATATTCGATCCAGGTGACCTTAACCTTGACATTGACCGGTGACCTTTGAAATTGAACCCAAAAAATTGTCAAAAATCCCAAAAAAATTATTGAAAAAATTTACAAAAGTATTTGAAAATGTTATTAAAATAAAAAAGTAACAAAAAACTAATAAACAATTTATTTAAAAAAAACATTATTAGAAATTATTTTAAAAGATTATTTTTAGAAACTTACATTCCCAGAGATCCCCTACAGAACCATGTCCAGCAGACGATTGACCCTCGGCAATTGCTATTGTCTGTTTAGTCGGCAGGTCTCCATCCCAACTAATCAATCACATTGTCTTAACATTCCTATCCCCTTCCAATGTTTCTCATTGGTTATTTAGTCAGCAAGCCACCACCCATAACCATTCCATTGTATGCAGCCATCTTTGATTTTTTAGTTTGTCATTTGTTTATACATTGCTGGATGCCACCATCTTGGATTTCATGTTTTCATTTCAACACCTAGTTGGTGCTATTTTATCGATTTATCAACCAGCCAAACTGGTAATTTAGCCACCAGGTGGCAGCCACATATATTTTTTTTTTTTAAGTATAAGTGGTGATGTCGGCGACCTCTATATTGGATTGTATTTTCATTACCTAAGTGGTGCTCATTTCTCGATTTAGACACCAGGTGAGTTATCGAAACAAACACTCTCTCGTGTCCTGTCGTGTCCTGTCGTGTCATGTTCACCATCTTTGATTTCGTTTTTTTTTCTTAATCACCTTCCTTTCATTTTCTATCATTCCTTCTTAATTTTGCCACCACGATTTAGTCACCTGTGCTCCACCCACCCTCTTACGTTGTATTCATGCTCTGACATTCCACTTCTATTTAGTAGTCTGATGATTACTTGGTCCCTTCGAACCACCATCTTATTTTACATCACTTCCGCAATCTTTGATTATACCATGATCTTGACCTTTAACCTTCGAAATCTTCCATTTAGTTTGACATTTGCTAGAAAAATAACTGTGGAATATTAGAGCAACACCAGTCATGCATACATTTATATAGGACCTCCCTCCGCCATATACCGTGCTGAAGCAGGTCTGGGCAGTCCCATCTCAACCATCGTCCTCCCCTCCAAGTCAAAGGGTCAAATTTCTACCATTTCAACAACATGTTTTCATGTCTGTTGCAACCAGCCTGCTTAAAATGTATTATGATGACAATCCATTCTTAGTTTCTGTACAGTTAATTTCAATAATATACTTTAATTAGCATATCATTGATTTTGCACATCCGGTGATGTGCCTTCTCAGCAAACATTGAAGTACTTACTTTCAAATCATTATAATTTGACACATTTTTTCATTTATTTTTTTTAACATGCCTACTTACAGTACCATCATGTATTGACATACCTGAAAACCAAGGATGTCATATTCTCAATATCAGGGAAGTAAGCATGCTAGGGCGAGGTACATCATCATTACCGAGAAATAAAACATTTTTTCATTGAAATCATATATGTATATATATACACACACACACACACACACTTTGAACTACAAACATAAAGACAGAATCCTTACATTATCCCCACCATTCACAAAGCGTCTTGTGATCCATCTTGTGGATAGGAGGAATATTAGATTCCAAACACATTTTTCACTGTATTGCGAATGAAACTAGTTTTTGCTTTTTTTATTGTTTTAAATAATGCTGTAAACTGTTACAACAGCACGCTCACTTTTCATGTAGTGAATATAATCTGCTTAAATGCAGCTCAAGAGAGTCTATGCTAACAAGCGTCCAACCAGAACCCTTGGCCATATATTTTTCTTCACGACAAGGCCTCTACAGCCCCTGGAATGCTATCATCATTGTACAATGCTACGTTCGCAGTATTTAATGCTCGTCGACTTATGACTTCATCGGAAGGTTGTGGCTTTTTGTAGGGACACTTCAGCCAAAGATTATATTTTATTGAACATTCTTCGACTTATGTTAATTGATTGATCATCCTTTGCTTAATGTTGTCAAGGTATGTCCATATGTTTTTTATACCTACAATTTTATTCCCAATCACATAATATTTTAAAGTTACCTTGAATGCTCATTGTTTAAGATATAATATATTCTATGTGGTTTCGCCAGTAGCTAGTACAGGGCGTTTCTTAGCTGCAGGATCTCTATCTTTACAGTTCTGGCTATGTCTCTTCAGATTACCATCTCGTTTGAACAGGTTTTTGCACTCGACACATTGTTGCATAGCACAGGAATGTCTCTTCACACAAGTAGTTCTTTCATGCTTCCTTGCACCTTGTCTGTAGGCAGATATCTTGTCACAGTTAGAGCAACGAAGCCTTGACGAAGTTATCGATGATGGCACTACTGTAGGAGACCCATCTGATGAAGTCGAAGGTGCTGTTGGCGTCATTTCTGAAGGAGTCGATGGACGCACTGCTGCGAGTGACCCATCCGAAAAAGTCGCTGGCACTGTCAGCGTCATGCTCGAAGAAGACAATGGCAGTACTTGTAGGTTTTGTTGCTGTATCCGCAACCTTTGTCACCATAATATTTTATAAGTGCTTTCACAAGCTGAGACGATGTATATTTCACCTCAGCTGCTGTCAAACTAAGCCTCACATCTGACCCCCAATTGCTTATAATATACACATATGCAAGTCCTATGACATTATGTTCACATTAAACAAATTATGTTACGCCAATAACACATTGTGCGGACATCGACCAGCCAANAGTAACACATTGTGCGGACATCGACCAGCCAATCACCGAGTTGCCATGTGATTGCAGCTGGTCAATCATGTGCAGGCACTGAGACATCACAAGCAGGTGTCAGTATGAGGGAATCAGTCTCTGACTCCTGCGGAAGGAGTCAGTTGGCAGGAGTCAATATTTCCATCATTTCTTTGCAATCCTCACCAATCAGCACTGGACGTACCACA
>NQII01018792.1:2284-15558 GCA_002778355.1 Clitarchus hookeri | reverse complement strand
AATATTTTAAAATCTCCTAAACAATTTCTTATTAATCTGTTTAATATTAAGGCTTACTCAAAACTTGTATAATACTTAATTTCTTATTTTAATTTAATCTGATATAATATACAAACCAATATCACATAATTTAAATTCTAGATATACTGCGCCTTTTAACCAGAAATAAATCATTTTACAGAAATAATGTTAGAAAACAATACATAAATTTTTCTTTACTTGTTAATTTGACAACAAAAGTCATACTTTAAGTGCGGGTTTATTATTCCTTCTGAGAATGTGACCCTTAGAGCAGATTATTAGGGGTCCATTGACCCATTCATTCCGCTATCACTGCTATTGGGCCTTTTACGTCAACGCCACGAATCAGTACGTTCCTTGGGTTATTCTGAGCTCAGCTTCGACACCCTGGAAGCCATTGCGTGTACTAGATCCCAGAACATTTTGGGAGGCGGTTGGTGGAGAGACGGACTAAGGTTACACGTAATCAGGGTCATGGCAGTTTCGACTAACTGCCCATTCCGCGCCAAGGTCGCGCCTAAAATTGGCATTGTCCGTAGACATGTCAGAGGTCATCGAAATGCTGATTGGCACACGAGATCCTCTGACGTAATGGCTTGCGTCGCAGTGTCCTATGTAGCAAGTACCAAGCTTATTCACATACGCGATCATTGCTACGTCCGCAGTCGTATCGTGAACTCTCAAGATAATGCAGTTAGAGGAATGTCTCCCACAAAATATTATTTATTCACCTTTTTCCCGCGCAAACACAAGAATATTATCATGTAAACACCAAAACCGAAGCAAAATAATTTTATAAGAATTCGTATTTCAGCGCAAGATTAGTAAATGAAATCGAAGATATTAATATCGTACACTACACAAGAAACTAAATACATTTGTATGTCAATCATCGCAGAATACAGAAATTATGATTTTTTTATTGTTTGTTGATTAAGAAATCCCCTCTGATCAGCGAAAATAACAACAATGAACTTTCTGAATTTCGTGAGNTAACAACAATTAACTTTCTGAATTTCGTGAGATATCAGACTCTGAAAGAAATTTCTATCACATTATTCGGTACGTTCAAACACATTATTTGGTCCCATAATAATATCAGTTAGATGTATCAGCCCCACTTCAGGCTGTATTTTCTTCCTCATAGTTTTCATAATGTTGTCATGACTTCCAGTATTTCGTTGATATTATCCTTAGTTTTTCCTCGCAGATTGTTAAATTCCGTTTCGTTTTCCAACCCCTTCATCTTTCTATTATCAACTGCTAAAGACAGAAAAGCCAGTGTGAAGGCTCGAATGTTTGACTTTCTTTCTTTCTTACTGCCCTTTATTTTTGACTTCCTATATCAATATTTTTACTCCTAATAAACCATATTGATGAATATAGCAATACAATTAACTCACAAGACCATTACATTCTTCTGCGTGCTGCTCGAACTGCAACGCTCTATCGTCTGCGGAACAACCAAAAACTGAAATACTATGTTTTCGTTGTCAGNCGCGTGCTGCTCGAACTGCAACGCTCTATCGTCTGCGGAACAACCAAAAACTGAAATACTATGTTTTCGTTGTCAGAAAGCAGCTTCCAACACTCGTAAACTTGTGATATAAAAAGGTGGCTTCAGATCTTGGGTCTACGTTTTAGTAATTCAGTTACTGATTCACACTGAAATGCAGGCATTTCTAAATATTTCAGTAGCCAATATCCCAAAGACGTCTAATAATTTCCGAGAGAATTTATTTCAATCTTACTTGATAAAAAGCCTCATTTGCATGTTGCCGGGGAGTTCTACACACTTAGATCTAACAGGGAAAAANTTCAATCTTACTTGATAAAAAGCCTCATTTGCATGTTGCCGGGGAGTTCTACACACTTAGATCTAACAGGGAAAAACGCAGCACAAATCACTAGATCAGTATAGGCATGCAAAAATTCTGCTGCTACACGCATTGAATTAATTCAGTTTCTTTGAATAGTCACATAAATTCATTAACCTAGAAATATGGAAATTCANAGGAATATGGAAATTCGTCAAGTTTCATTTTCGGAGTTTGGTGAAGGTACAAAGTAAAAGACCTGGAGTATTTTAAACATATTCCCGCCTTTACTTTCAACCATTTTCTCTCCATTTAAGCAATAAATAAAGAGATTTCTGTTTCACTTTGCCTTCAAGAGTTCGACGTTTCTGTTCTAAGGAACAAACTCAGCACACGTGACGGTTTTACGACACCCCCGTAACGCAAACTACGATGTAAACTTCGTAAACTGGAATTGAGGTTTTTGACCTATAAATTATACGGAAATAGTATCACATTTCGGACTGCAAATATAGGAATGTTCAGCTTCGCTATAGTATGCTACAAAAAGTTGGGATCTTTCCCTATTAATTTTACTCTTTCCTAAGAATATGTAGGAAAGATATCGTAAAAGTAACCACTTGCTGTTTCACACCATACGTATTCACTAATACGGTATTTACGAAAAGTTTGTTAGGGTTTACTTTGATTTCATAGTAACTCGTACCAGAGGTGCAACAAAATTAACGTAATACTTAAGTGATACGCTAAACTTCCAACGAATTCTAATGCTTACTCTACATTTGGAACACAGAATAACTATCTCGACCTGGCTAAAACTGAGCCAGTAAAATAAACGCATCAGAAGAAGATACTAATCAAAAGCAAAAAAAGCTTATAGTCCATTCACCGTATCTTCACACTTTTTAAATCAAAACCTTTGAAATATCATTTTATGTTACGTGTATGGTAGTTTCCTAAACATGTCATGTACCACAAAAGTTTTATACTTTTGTTAACGAGCAGGTATCTTATTTTTGGTTAAACCGAACTTTTACTTCGGTTTTTTTTTACGAATTGTAATATTTAATTTGTAATTATTATTAATTAAACCAGGGAGAAGCTATGTGTGTTGGTAATGCCTAGAAAGAAATCATTCTCGTGGAAAATGTTATTAAACTGAGTGCTCACAAATGCGAAGCGTTATCCCATTGGTGTAATTCCATAGAAGTTAAGTTTTGTTTGTTTGCATCAGGCGGAGGAATGGCCTGAAAGTAGATCTTAAGCAGGGCTTCAGAAAAGTTAGAAGAAACCGTGAATGGACTATGCTATGGTAAGCCATTACATGCGCGGACGATATCGGCCCGAGTACGCAGAGGACCAGCAAGTCTACTGTACAGGTCAGCGAACTCTCGAGGACAAGGAAATCGATAACGTAAACAAGGTAGCTCCAGACGTTGCTTCAAAGTGTCGGGCTTGGAAGAAGATTTACATTTAAAGTGTACATTTTATGTCTCACGTGGTGCGCGAAATAGATAACGGTGATGCGACCCAACTACAGTTCGTAAATAAAACGAATCACGTCCGAGGTTCGGCTATAGACAAGATCGGTATGAACTCAGTAACACCTGAGCTTGACCCCTTGGTTACAAAGGGCACAGATATCGTTATCGGTCGATTTGGTGAGACCTTAGACGGAAAACGGGTAAAGGCCGCTTTGCCAGCCGTGCAGTAACCAATTCTTTTAAATTACCAATACGAAACTTTTTATTTCCCAGTGCAATTTTCAAAACCACGAGAATGAGAGTCAAGCTAACGATACTGTTTGTATACAAAACACACATACCACACAGTATAAATATAAATATAAATATATATATATATATATATATATTTGTGTACATATATCTATACTAATATTATAAATGCGAAAGTGTGTTTCTTTGTTTGTCCTTCTTTCACGTCCCAAAGGAGCAACGGATGGACGTGATTTTTTGAACAGAGATAGTTGGAGGGCCGGGATGTGACAGAGGCTAGTTTTTATCCCGAGAAAATATCTCATTCCCTCGGAAAAATTCTTATTGGAAAATGAAAAAGTACACAAACGGAATAACAATGCAAGGTCAACAATGCAACGTCAACAATGCAACGTCGCAACCGAGCAACATATCGACGTAATTTCTTGCACAGAAATAGTTGGAGGGCTGAAAGGTGATATTGCCTACTTTTTATAGCGAGAAAATATATAGACAAATGTACTCAATATGTAATTTCCTTTAATCATTCTATGTTAAACGACATATCAATTGCAGTTTTAAAAAGTGACAATATATAGCGTTCAAATAGTTTCAATTGGCTGCATTGGCTTTTGGTTTCCTTCCTTTGATTGGCTTTTCGTTTTGGTTTTGTTGTTTAGGAATATTCGAATATTGTTCAATTTATTGAACTGGATTGACATTTGGTACTGATTTACACTTTGAATTTGATTTGTTGGTTTGGTGTTTGTTTTTGTTTACTTTTTCGACTTTTTTTAGTTGTTCATTTTTTCATAGTATGTTAAATAAATAATGCCTCGCAAACGAAAATCAAGTCTTTCAAGAGCATCGTCTTAAGCACAAGAGAAAAGATTTGCTCGATCGCAAGAGTATTCAGAAGATGCTGAACTGAGAAGATATGAGCAAGTACAGCGACAAGCTGCTTTGAGAGCCGCTGAATCGCCTGCTCAGATTCAGGAAAGGCTCGAAGAACAAGCCACACACCAGGAGCATCTCAGGATATTAGAGACTCCTGCCGATACTCAAATCCGTCGAGATGAACAGGTAGGGCACCAAGCCACTTTGAAAGCCTCAGGAATGCGTGAACAAACGCAGCTGCATTTAGATGAACAGGCTGAATGTCAAGTCCTATTAAGATCCTCCGAAACGCCTGTTCAGACCCAACTACGACTGAAAGAACAAGCAGAACGACAGGTTGCTTTAAGGGCATCCGAAACACCTGAACAGTCACAGGCGAGAATAATCGCAAACGCGGAACTCCAAGTGGAACGTTGACGAGCTTTTCAAAGAAACACTTGGTCTGTATTTAATGTCACGGTATTTCATTACGATCCCTTAATTGGTTATAAAAATCACAGGCTTATTGTTATCGGACTCATGGACAAGTCGTGCCGGTTTTGTAGCGCTTTGAAATGGAAAGATTAGACCGCAGGGATGTGCTGTTCCAGCGGGAAAGTTTCCCTTCCTTTACTTGGTGAGCCAGAAGAGCCTCTGAAAACTCTCTTTTTGTATGACGTTGATGAATCACGGCGCTTTTTAATAGGATCAGAAAGTACAACTCTCATGTTTCCAAATTACACCTTTTGGAATTGACAGAGAGATAATAATGCCCGGATTTTCGCCAACGTTTACTGTTCAAGGGCAAGTTTATCATAGAATAGGTGAGCTTTTTCCAGCTGTTGATGAACAGCATAAATTCTTGCAGGTATATTTCACATGTAACGAAGAAATTGAAACAAACCGCCACTGCTAATTTATTCAAGGAGTTGAAAGAGACACGGTGTTGAAAATTCAAAGAATGCTGCATGAACACAACATCTTGATAAACACATTTAAGAAAAGACAACGAAGTTGCTGTAACCGCGGCTTCCTCCAGCATAGCCGCCACACTACTGAGCGGGGGACGTACCACGCATTCCGTGTTAAAGTTGCCACTGAATCTTTCTCAGGAAGAGTCACCCATCTGCAATTTGANTAAAGTTGCCACTGAATCTTTCTCAGGAAGAGTCACCCATCTGCAATTTGAGTAAAAATAGCGGTCGGGGTACAATGCTGCGTCAATGTTAGTTGTTAGTGTGAGACAAAAGCACAATGTCACAAAAAAAGCGAAAGAAGCCCTAAACCGAACTCTACAGGATATACGAAACAATACAGACATTATGGGAGGAATGGTTGCATTACTGGCTGGTGACTTCCGCCAAACTCTACCGGTGATTCAGAGGGGCACACCTGCAGATGAAATCAAAGCCTGTCTCAAGTCGTCAAGCATATGGGAAAATGTCAAGAAATTCAGCTTGACGACAAATATGAAAGTGCACTTCTACAATGACGTTGATACAGGACATTATGCTGATAGTTTATTGAAAATTGGAGATGGGCGGTTAGAAACATATGCCGAGGGCTTTGTGTCACAAATGGGGGATTTTAGTAATTTGGTGCAGAGTGATGCGGAACTGATTGCTAGCGTTTACCCAGATCTACAAATCAATATAAATTACGTCCAGTGGCTATGTAAAAGAGCGATTCTAGCACCAAATATGACATAGTTAATAAAATTAATACTAACATTTTTAAAGAGGTGCAAGGAGAAACAACGGAGTATTTGTCAGTAGACACAGTCATGGACACAGAACAGAGCACTTCATATCCTGTAGAGTTCCTAAATTCTCTAGAGTTGTCAGGTGTGTCCTCACATAAGCTCCAATAAAAATTAGGCGTTCTGGCCATGCTTATGCGAAATTTAGATGCACTGCGATTATGTAACGGGACGAGGCTTCGCGTCACACAACTTGGGTGGAACATAATTGGTGCCACTATTCTGACAGTAGTAGGAAAGGGCGAGAACGTAATCATCCCCCGGATTCCTATAATCCCCACAGACCTACCGTTTCAATTCAAAATGTTGCAATTCCCCCTCAAGTTTAGTTTTACTACTGCAGTAAACAAAGCGCAAGAGAAAATATTACAGGTAGCGGGGGTGCACTTGGAAAAACCGTGCTCTTTTTCGTGTCGCATGTTCGCGTGTGCCCAATGCCCGAAATCTCCACATCTTAGCGCCAGATGGAAAGACTTACAACGTCGTGTACAGTAGCGACCTAAAATAGTGCTCTGTTCTGTGTTTATGATCAGTGTCTGTCTATTAACAAATACCGTTATTTCTGCCTATAAGTTTGTTACTATAACCACGCGAGCAAAGCCGCGGGTAAAAACTAATGTATATATATACACACACACATTCACACAGAGTTATACATTTTAGTATTGTTTTTCTGGCATAATTTTTTATAACTCCCATAGAGTCAAGTTATGTCAAATATTTTCGTTATAAAATAATGGATGTATTGAAAACTAAACGTGAAAGAACGTCCACGTCATTGGGTGATGACGTAATTTTGACAGTTAAGCGCAGTAAACAAAAATTTCTTTACCTCAGGTTTTAGTTGATGGGTGACAAAAGAAACTGAACTGTATCCAAATCGTCTTAAACCCTGTCACATTGTAGGCCCCCGGGTCAGCCCTGCGATTATGATCATAGTTACAACTTTGAAAACGAACCTCGGATAAAGATTTTAAGCCCGCGAGAAGTTCTTTGTTGTGCGCACCTGCTCGTTTCTACTTTTAAATTTTCCTGGAAAAATGCGTGTGGCACCTGCGCATTAAACAAACGCGGAACGATAAGTGGCAGCGGAGAAACGAAATACATCTGGTCGCCGGTAGCGAGGTTTTTTAGAAAGTGAGCCTTGTGCGAACCACAGCGTGGTTAAGGAGTTCTGCCGGAACTTACACTTGGGCAGTGGTTACTTTCTGCTGAATACTTCTTAATTTTTATTTAATTTTATGCGCCTAACGTATTTAGGATACGACTCAATACACACGACCCATAGTTCTCGATTTAATTCCCTGCTGAACGTTATAAAAAGCGCATTACGACTGTGTAAAATGCTGTGAATTAGTAGTCAAAATTTGATCAAAGTTTTCTTGCAAAAAAATGGTTTTTCACAAAATATGTGAAAATACACAGGAATTGTGATAATTTACTAATTAACTCCGTCGTCATTTGACGGTAATGAGGACGAAAAACCCCAAACCTGAATTGGAACACGCGAATTTCATTCTGACATGCTGCCGCGTGAGCAAACATGCCTAGCAACAGTGCTTACTGGACACATTTTGGTTCGAAAAACACCTACCAGAATGAGCTAGCGTCACGTTTAAGAGAGAGAGTTGCAAATTGTATCCCAGGCTACGGAATACTTTAGGCTTCAGAGCCTCAGTAGTCAGATTCAAGGTATCTGAAGAGTTACACAGTAATGCAAAAAAATATCGAAAGGCTACGTGTAAGTCGCCGGCCAACTTGAAGCTAAAAACTAAACACCGGTATTTCAAATATTCAAAGTGGAATATACGAAAGTTACGAAAAATTAAAATTCTAGTTTTAACTGGCATTAACTTACGCAAAAAAAAAAACTAAATAGAGGGAGCATTTAATACAGCGTGATCTCCATTATTATAAAAGACTCAGAATCATTTCATTCTGAATTAGTGCTAATACATTTATGATGGACGTTGGGTGAAAACAATCACCAGTTACTCCTTACCACGCGAACCTTGCCCTGAGAAACAAATATTTGGATAGAATCGAATGGAGTCTGTCTGAAACAACCAAATGGTGTATTTGAATAGTTGCAACCAAACATATTATTTCGAACAACCAAATTATTTGTTTGATATAATGTATTTAGTTGTTTCAACAATTTAAATTGCTGATAATTACTCATATGAATTGTTGAATCAAGTCAGTTAACTCGGTTAATACATCTCGATAATTTTAAAAATCATTTTTAAGCCTGTGTTAAATCATTCTAGAAAATTCTTTAAAACCAAATATTGTTGTTAAACACCATTAAATGTATGTGATGAAACAACCATGCAACTTTAACATCTATCAATACAATAACAATTTTTAACAGAATTTTTCAATTTTTTTTAGCTGCAATTAATGAAAGTGTGTATATATGCTATTCACAGTAAAATGAGCACTTTTAAAAGCCCTCTAATTTGAATTGATATTCAATAAATACATTTTATTGTAGCCTTAAACGTTAACTTTCGAGTGCGGTGGAATATACACATTGTGTTTATTACTTGCATGGCAATATTTATTTAAAAAGGTTTTAAAATTACAAAAAACGGCTGAAAGGAAAAAGTAACTAGGGCCTCAAAAGTGCTCACTTTACCGCGAACAGCCTATAGAAAGTTGGCGTAACTTAACTACAAGAGAAGCGTACACCTAGAGTGTGACTTTTGTAACACAGGCGAGATAGCGCCAAGATTTTACAACAGATTAAACACCACTATGAAAAGTCACCGAAGTTAATTCCCACTGACATTAGGAAAACGAAAATAAAAACAAAACTTTACACATTTTCAAAAACTGGTGTTAACTCTTCAAAACCCCGCAAACGAAGCAGCGTTCTTGTTTCTTTGTATGTCATGATGTACTGACTCGCACTTGCTGCCAACCAAGTCAGTTTTACTGATCCGCGTATCTCAAACGGTTCAATTTACCGGGTCTAATGTTTGGTAAATATTTAGTTAATTTAAAAAAATAGTTTTGTAAAGGAAACCTTACAGGAGTATTTTAAAAACAGATATGTTATTTCTGCAGAATTCAAATGGATAAATAGCTGAACGTAATCCATTGAAAAATACGGCCCAGTTAACGAAACATATGCTAGATTTAAACAAATGTATCAACAAAAGTATTTCGAGAAACCATAAAAATCGAAAAAGTTACTTTAAAAGTCTAGTATTAGTTTTAACCATAGTTGGTTTCAAACGACAAAATAACAGTCAACTTTATTTATTTGGTTGTTCAGACAAATCCTTTTTCTCAGTGTAGTCTGCTCGGCCAATGAGGATTCACGAAAGTTCCACGTCGACGTAATCCAAGGTAACACGTAGCGAAACGTTTTTTGGATTAGATTCTACCCCCGAACGCCAACCAAGGCAAAGACTCCGCATTCCTGCCATTGGCCTGCGATAAAAAATTTTCATAGGAATTTCAGGTATACGCTGTTCACGGCTAATTGAGCATTTATGAAAGCCCTACTTGGGATCTATTTTCACTTCTTGTATTGTATCCTTCCGCTACATGTAACAATAACATTGGAATGGGCCTGGTCACTTAATTCATGCGCCATACAAGTAAAACCGTGGAATTGTTAGGAACGTAAACGTGTTACTAATATGAGAATTCATACTCTAATGTGTATAAAACCAGGAACTACATCTTGAGTGGCTTTAAATTTAAACATCAAGCTCTCATTACAATGCCAAGCGTTAAGTACTATTTTTGTTAATTAAATACCAACTTAAACAGGAGCATGAATGCCAGCGTGTAATGTAGCATAGCCTATGTAGTCATAAGTAATATTTATTTTTAAAGGTAAGTTTCAATATTGCTGACTTTACTGTGAGCAGCCTGAAAATACATGCATTGCACTTTCCTAAAGCGATACTCCATCGCGTGACCGAGTGGTTTATCATATACGGACAAATTAAAGATATATAATTATAATTAGAAGTATTTTTAACGTGGCCGTGGATGCGAACATGCATACTCTATTAAATTCAAAATTAATATTTGACCTAAATTACGTCAACGCAAATTTTCTATGGCAGAAAAAACTGTGTTTAGCAACACTGAGTTTTGAATATAAGTGAAAGTTTGTTTGCGAACCAATAGGACTATGTTTTCAAAATGTCATGCTGCAGTAAAAAAAATATTTATAAGATGACGCTATTTAGGACACTTATATTTAAGCACAGGTTATCTGGGGTATTTTGCAAAACAAATAATATGCTTATTAAGGACAGTAACAGCAATGATCGGCGAGCCCTCCACACAGGGTATTGGTTTATGAGTACGTCTACACAGCAACTCAATAATTTATACAATTTGATGTAGAATATGCTTATGGGGTCGTTACAGCACTGTATTTTCAGCTTTGATAATTTAGAGCCACATTTGTTGCTCAAACGCATGTCATAAATGTATATGCACTCGTTCACTCGAATAGTCGTGATTCTTTCACACTAAAACCACTACTAATTTTAATGCTCTACTTGATTTCGAACAATAACATTTCACAGAATGTACGCTTACCACAGTGGATACATGCACTGAAGATAATATTTAGAATAAAACAAAGTAAATGACAGTAAAGTATAAAATTTAATCTCGTAAATATAACTAACAACTTTTATCTATTGTGCAGCACATTAATAATAAATTTCAAAATACTAAACAGAGAACTGTTTTTCTTACTTTGTATGAAACAACACATCACCATGTATAAAAATGAGATTTGAAAGAAAGCCTTTCAGTACCATCACTATCGTTGGAGTAAGAATCAAGGCACAATGGAAGATGACATGTTTAAAGAATTTCCAATATCTTTACAATATGCTGCGTGAAGATGTTATAAGCTATTCACAGTAAAGTGAGCACTTTCGAAAGGCCTCTCGTTTGGAATAATCGTCAATTATTATATTTCATTTTAGCCTTACGCGTTAAGTTTCGAGTGCGATGGAATATACTTCCTGTGTTTATTACGTACATGGCAATATTTATTTTAAAACGTGGTCAAGGGATAAGAAATGGTTGAAAGGGAAAAGTAACCGGGGTTCTCAGAAGTGCTCACTTTACTATTGAACAGCCTTTCCGTAAAGTATACTTTAGGATTCGGAACTCGGCTTCTCAATGAGACGTGAGAAAGTCTATCTGATGTCACATGGTAGTTACAGAAAGATCTATGTCATTTTAAAAGAACCTGGAAGTTAATCGCTGAAGATGTTCTAATTGTGAAAAAAAACCCTTAAAAATGTGTTGACTGTTTAGTTGCATGTGTAATCAAACAAGGACAATACATTTAATTTCAGCAACTCAGTGGTTACTACGGATTCTGAAAGTTTGGATAGTTGAAAATTGTACAGTACAGTGACTTGAGAGAATATACTTCACAATTCGCTATACACTGAAGCCCATGACATTTGTTTTTTGGGCTGCAGTGTTGTGAGAGGCAAGGTTTCTTTCAGCTGGATTGCACATGACTCTATTACACGAGTTTTACGGGTTCGTTATTGGCTTGGACTCCTGCAGGGCGTGCCAAGTAAACGGTGCGCCGACAACACACTGGTATTTGAACCAGTGCCGAAGTGAGTATGTCGTAAGAGGTTGCGAGCGGTTGATGACGGAAATATCATATTTTATACCCGTAAAATTAACGTTATTTTTTAACATATCATACCTTAAATGCACTGCTCATAAAACTGCTTTTGTATACTTAATTGTTTAAATAAAACTCGAAAGCTCAAAATTACAAACATAATCGTATGAAAACATTAAAATTAAAATTTCTGAATTTAACCATTGCACTAGTGCTTATGTTTACTGAAATCTGTATATTATGTTTTCATTATTTTTGTTTTACTACGAGAAGAATTAACTGCGTTACAATCGCTGGCTTGAATTCATTGCAGCCGGACCGTTGAAATTCACCTCCACGACTGTTTGAAAGTAAGAATCGCTTTTCGGATGACTTCATGAAATTTTAGGACCAAGAACAGACGAAGTTGAAAGTTGACTACTTTAATCACACGGGCAAGTTTCCAACGACCCTACTTGCAGTCTAATTAATGCCCAGACTTGGCTGCTAGCCAAGAATATATATTTTATATGGTTGCAACTAGAATCTGCGTACTTTACGTAAGTCATTTGCTATTCATTTCTAAATTTATTTTAGAATGGCATTAGCATTACTACAAACTGAAATTATTTTAATCAGTATTCTTATAAACAATAGGTGCAAATAAAAAAGAATAAACTCTATGATTTTCAAAGAGAACAATAGTACAGCCAGTAAGTTCATGAACGCCGTGGTGCGTGACTGCCTACACCTGGGCACCATTCCGTCCACGAACTTATTGACCGTGGTGGTACATAAGAGAACATAGCCCATTTGCCTACTCTTTGTGTACTCTCCCACCTCGGCTTTAGTCAATTCACGGCTACTTACAACTTTTCTGAAGCCCTGTTACAGTTCTACTACCAGGGTATTCCTCCGCCTCTTGCTGCAGCAAATGGTCATGGGTGATTTTTTTGTGTTGAAGGCACAGAAGCAAGGGAGCGATATGGGTGACACTAGCACGCACGGCTAGTGCCTCATCGCCCCTACGCGCGAGGAATGGAATGTTTCCGTCAATGCGCTCTAATATGCAGATAAGATCTAAAGCTGTTGGAATTTATTACTCGCGATGAAAGGCTACAGATAAAACTACGTCCGTATGGTTGTACTTTTCTCCTAAATATTAAGAAGACTACGCAGGCAAGCTCAAAAACATACAATTTTTTTAAATACCATTTTCGCGATTTCTTTAAGTCTTAATGCGGGCTTGGGTAATTTATTTTTACTTTTTATGAAAAAAGAAGTCGTATTCCTAGAAAATTTATTTACCGACATATTCGTAACAGCGGAAACAACGAACGAAAACAAAAAAATAATGTTCAGGACTACTAAGTCGTAGGTAAAGTTGTAACTAAGTTTTCATTCCTACCGTGGCCGCAGTGGTGTAGTTGTTAGACTACTCGCCTCCCACCAAGGCGAACCGGGTTCAATTC
>NQII01018791.1:0-12520 GCA_002778355.1 Clitarchus hookeri | reverse complement strand
GATACAACAATGTTGACCGTTATATATTTATCAACTAGAAAAAAACAAAACACTACACAGTGTTGCCAACAACTTTAAACTGAAGTTACCAAATAATAATTATTACATTGCCATATTTTAACACCTACCAACTTAACTTTGTTTACACGATGTTTTCATAGATATGTAAACGCCTTGATAATTTAATATTTGGTAACAGTTTTACACTCCTTTATTAATTATATTTGTATTAAATCACGCGCGAGTGTATTTTGAAGTTTCCTTATTAATACAAAGTATTATAGACATATCTGCAGAGGCATGGCGATTCTGGCAGCTGCCTAGCTGTCGGATTCATTTCGACACTTCATGGATCGATTCCAGTATAAAATTCCGCTATCGAGTGTTCAATAATTGGCTGTAGGCATTCCGATAGCGGAATGACGTCTTTCCTCTAGAGGGATAATTCCGATAGTTTCAATAATTGGGCTCCACGTCGGGTTAAACTACGGTCCGAAACTAGCAATAAATGACACACGGGCGGCCCCAAGACTCGGGGGAGCGCTGCGCCGCAGTGTAGTCGCGTGCCACCTACGGAGTACCGTTACTCGAAACAGGCGAGACGGCCCAAACTTCTCCTCCCGTGGTCTTGGGTTAGCAGTACTCCGCCCATGTGTATGACAACACACATGCCAGTATGGAAGATAGGCACATTGGAAAAGCCAATAATACATTTTTGTAAACTTTTCACTAGGTATTGTTTACATAGGTTGGCAGCATTCAAGATTCACTATTTTTCTTGTATATAAAATTATGGTAATAAATATGTACATTTGTTTAAATCCACCGATTGAGGTGTTTGCCGGCAGTTCTAATGTGTTAAACGGCAAGTAAGTTGCTGTTGAGCAAACAGAAACGAATGCGTTTTCATTCGATAATGAAACTTATATTGGCAGTCTTTATTTCCGGGAAATTTACCAATAATTCTGTTATTTTTCACGATGTTAGAGCATAATGTTTGCACCAAATATCTTGTTCCGTAATGATATAATGTTAGCAAAAAAATATTTTGCATTAAAAAATGTAGTTAAAATGTTTTTAAAGAACACCGGCCGGGTTTTTTAGTCTAATTATATGCTGATGCAGTATCACTTCTAATGTTGTGTTAATACGAATTTTGGTAATATTTTGATATGCATTTTACATAAAATTGTTCGCAAAACTTTTCGTAGCAACGAATGATTTTATTTGATGGACTGTACAAGTGACGATAGCGCCCTACTGGACAAAATCGTGCACAAAAAAATACTCATTCATTTAACTTTCAAGTGTTACACTTTAAATTGCTAGGGATATTTAATGTGAAACCTATGTCACTTGTGTTAGCTTGAACGTATAAATATAAACTGCCATATTTTAAATTTGTAAATGTAAGAGTAAAATAGCATTATAATAAGGTTCTGAAATATTAATCACTACAAACTTCTGGAGCTTTTGTAATGCATTAAGTGTACATAACACTTAGTTTTTTTTTCTGAGCACTAAACATCAGAAGTTTATACTGATGTTTAATTTAAAAGTTTCCAAGTAAGAAAAGGAGGCTGCCTCAACTTTGCCACCAAACAAAAGACTCATATATAAATATTATTCCTCGTAATTTGTTTACCTTTAATTTTAAAAAAATTCATTTCTTTGCCCCGGACGTAGTAATGAGTAACTAATGCAATGATTTATAATTTACAGTGTACATATTTGCTGAAGTGCAAATGGAGCTGTTATACCTCCAAAATACGTCAGGCTTGAATATAACATTTTTATTTCTAAGAAACAATAAACAGATTGCTACTTTCAAGTATGTTAACATATTTGCTCAGTAAGTTACTTTTAGGTTATATGAAAAGCAGGTGGTTATTAACGTAAACGACTTAAAGAACAAATAGCCTTACAAAACAGAAAATGTAAAAATTTACTTAAATCAGGTGACTTAAAATCAACTAAGTTGCGAATGCCTAGCGACACGTGCTTTTTTTTTTGTTTCCATTTTTTTTTTTAGTTTTAAATGGAATTTGGAAAGGCTTTGTGGAAGGCTTTGGTGAGTAATTCGTGCTCGAGAACGCTTGATATTGCTAGTGAGAGAGACAATGACTAGACACGACAAACGTATAAACTGAAAGTGATCTTCAGTTATGTAACGCACAGGGAGTAGCAGTATTTTTATCGCATACCTGACTCTTCTTCAAGAGGTTTTCTTATGTGGTATGTGTATTCTTATGTGTACTTTTATATGTGTCAGGTGTGCGTGGTACCAGTATTTACCTACATGGACCTATAACTGCATATATACGTACATATACCATGTATGCATGTATGTTTCCAACCAATAACATTTCCAACATAGCATTCTGACAACACCAAATAAGGTACTGAATCAGATGTAACATTTTTCAGTCTTTCAAAGTTTTTAAATAACCCTGAACATTTTTTAAAATTGTTACATCGAAGCATTTAAAACGTGTCTTGAATTTTGAACGTACGAAGAAAACTTTTTTTTGTAAACAGGAAGTAAACGACCCTAAATAATCTTGAGTTGAAAATTTTCTCGCTGATTGAAAAATAGCAGCCACCTGGCTCGAAAGTATTTTAATGTGAAATGAAAGAATATATTAAATATTTTATCATTGAATAAAAATACAACTTAATAAGTGAATGAACCAGTAAGACTGTAAATGACAAAATATTTGATCCTGCTCTTGTAACTTTGTGGGCCAGCATTGTTCAATAAAAGCAGAGGGTGTGATTGCTTAAGGCAGTAAAAATTGTCTCAATATTAACACACAGTACATGTACCGCTGAAAATAAAATATTTACGCTTGCGAGATACTTCGTGAAGCTTCCGTAAGGCACTAACAATTAAAAGAAAAGGGTCTGATGATCAGTTCGGGATTGTAACCATTCTTACGTAAAACTTAAATTAAAATATCGAAAAAAATTAGTTTTTATTTAGAATGTTTTGATAGGTATTATCAAACATTTAATACACAATGGAAAAAAAATTATGATTGTTGTCATTATTTCCATGGGCAATTTTTTTTTTGTTTTCTTGGTATAATACAACAATTCGTCTATTTCCTTCATGCTAACCTTCACACATGGAGTCTGTTACTATACCACAGCCGGAATGGCGCCGTGGCTGTGCTCCGCAACAAGCAAACTTAACTGGCCACATTCCAATATCTCTACTATGCGCAGAATGAACAAACAAGAAGTTCCTATCCCTACAAGAAGTCGCATCTGTGTGGAGCCTGCGTCATTCTACTTCCGGCCAATCTTCTGCACTGACTGCAACAGGGCCAGGATCAAGAGTTCTTTGTGCGATGACGTCATGTTGGCGGCAAATTGTTGAACATTACGTTAGGGATTTGGAAGGAGGCCGTTATTAGTGGTGACATGCATCTAGAAGTGGTGTATGTTACCTTTTTTAGTCTGTAAAATGTTTCAAGAAGCTATATTTAATGCAGCTAAGGTGATGTGCATCGGCTGATTTTAGTTCTTGGTAGAATTTTGTTGATATAATTTATGATACATCACTAGACACTAGCTGTCAGAAAGGTGCACTCGTTCATGAAATAGAATAAAACTGTACATTACAAAATGTATAATTTCCTATAAACTGTTGGCAATAAGTAATAACAATTTTGCGATTTGTAGGGCACAGACCAACTACGTTCCTTAGTTTATCCGCTAGTAATTTGGTAATTATAACTCTTTGGAATGGATTTACTGAATTATATTAATTTGAAAACATTTGGTATAGCGCCGAAAAATTTCAATTAATTTTCATATATATATATTTTTTTTTATTTTTCTTAACTCACATCTTACAAGCCATTCATATCACTAGCTGTTTACAATTACTGACTTCAAACAATCAAATTTAAAATTACCTTAAAGGAATTATCGTAATTAAATAATTAGATATCAGTCCCAATAGACAGTGTATCAAAACCTATTCCGTTATAAATGATGTGTCCATATTTCACAGTTCCAATATTTACAATAACATCCGTAATACATGTCCATTCTGTTCCACCTTTGTTTAGTCCATGTCCCACCAGTCCGCGATGTTATAGAGTTATACGAGCGTCCTCACGCACAATAGGCTTCACTAGTCGGGTTTCACGCCCTCTCGTCCATTCACACCACGAACACCTGGTTCGCCGTCGTGTTGCACTTGACTTCGCACCCGCACTCAGCCAAAAGGCTTCTACTCAGACTGTCCGCAGTCCCGCGGTGGCTTGTATTTATAGGGCCGTAGGCCATCATCCAGAAATTTCGGTAAGTCTCGCGTTTCGCCGAAGGTCGTAATTCCCCGAATATTCTTGCGCCTTGTATGCATTTGTCGGCTCCTCCAGCAGGGCGAGAAGGAGGGGCTGTGACGCCAGCCAGTTCTCACCGCTGTCAATCAAGGGTGTGGGGGGACGAGGCAGCGAGCTCGTCAGCCTTTGGATGAGGAGGGACGAGGTGGGTCACCACAGACCGCGCATAACGGGAGCTCGCAGCCAGTCCGAGCTGCAGCGCGTAACAATAGTCGAACTGTGCGTAAATATAATTTTTAAGTAGCAGCGAATTCGATTTTGTGTTTGTCTAGTTTGCGTTTTCTCATACCGATTGCGACATAAAAACATGCGCATTGGATAACATTGAGTGTACACTCTGTACTATTACTTTATATACTCTATGCATACACGCATGAGAGGAAAGGCCTTACCGAGAAGGCAAGGTTAAGGCCTGGTTTATAAAAAACGCAATAACACAACATTGGCAAAATTCCAGCGACACAAGAAAAAGAACTCTGAAAACTTTACGCACCAGTTCATAAAAGTTCCATGCGACTTTTATAAACAGGTACCTACCCAAAAATTTCAGTCTCATATTTTGCGTTGTTGCGATTTTACCAGTGTTGCGTTATATCAACCAGGCCTTAACCTTGCCTTCTCGGCAGCTCCGTATGTACCCGTACACGTATAGCCTTGCATACGTCACTTGTCAGCACCGAGATTCACGAATCCGGGCGGCATTCTCTTAGAGAGAGAATTTGTAAAAAGACATTTGCTCGGGTTCACGGTGGAAAAAGTGTATGTGCGGTAAGTATCATCTACACTACATTTTTCATAATTATCCTGTACGTCTCATCTTGAAGCATGGCACAAGATGGAGAAGTTTTTTTTTCAACACGTATCGTTCATTACGCTCTCAAAATTGTAAAATTAGTTACAAAAATTACACAACACATCCATCTCGCTATGCAGTTATACGGGTATATTGCACTCATACCTATGGTAATGGACTTACATATGCAGTATATGTGTGCACACACATATTAGACGTAAAAAAATGTACCTGCATATAGTGTTATACTTCCTTCGGACGCAAACATCTGGCCGGTATGTGTAAAAATTTGTGTCTGGCCATTTTAAGACGAAACGATTTGTTTCTGTCAGCATCCATGGCGCGGCGCCTACAAAGCTACAATTGATTAGGAGTTAAAATTTATTTCCAATTTTGACGATCGTTAATGATGTTTACAGCATTTAACAGCATATAATTTAAAAAAAAACAAAGAAAACTATATACTACTGATAACAATAGCATCGCAGCTTTCTCTAAAAACTCCAGTGTCAAGAAATCAAAACTTATTTCGAAACAGGAAGAACAGGCCACACATATTCCAATTGATACTTCTAACGTGCTGACTTGAGTCCGTTTTTGTTCGACAAGCGGTGAAAAAGTGAACACATTGGGACATCCCAATAAACGGTGTACACCACACGGTGAACGGCATTGTGTTGTATCGTTTAGAAATTGTTGTCGAGAAATCAACTGCGGCAACCCACAACGATTATCGTCCGTTTTAAAGGGAATGTGAAAGCATCCATAAAACTTACTTTGTCAACTGTGAGCACGGCTTCATATATGGTGTCTGGATTTCCCTTGGCTTGCGGCAAAATTTGTTGTTGTTGGGTGTCATTTTTCCGGATTGTTTGGTCTTTTATTTTTTAATACTTCTATGTATGGGTGATATGAAGTCACCTAAAATTAACATTTTATTGCAGGAGATTCACTGAAAAGAGTCGGATGTGTTTAAAACGGATGAATGAGAACAAGTGTTTCACGTGGGTAGGTATCCCTGAAATCACAGTATAAGTGCTGATGGAAGCAAAACATTACGCAAAATTTTCTTAATTTAATGGAAAACATTTTTATGAGATAGGTTGAATCTAGTCTTATTGAGTGTTGAGCCTATACGTAAAAAGAGTAAAAGTGTATTACTGTATACTTCCTTTCTCTCTTTATAGTTACTGATATCCGGAAGTTTTGTCTGACTGTGAGAATGGATGGAGAGAGCATATTTTAATCAGGACTTGCGGATGAGCGAAACGTTCCATTATAAACAGCAGTTTGTTCTTTTTCTGCCCACGTTTAACAACGTTGGTGGAATACACGCACCATGGTGGTTTTTGAAATACCTGCTTAGGAGCTATTTTTATGTACATATGTAAAATCGGCATTGTCATGGATCTCATCACTTTATTCATGTATAAGTCAAGTTTAGCTGGGAAAATGGTACACGTGTTTATATATTGCTTACGTGTTTACTCGTATACTTACAAACATAAAGAAAATAAAAATTTCATTTTAAAAATCACTTTCCACTGATTCAAATGTTACACTTGTGATTCGACGTTGAAATATGGAACTATCTATCTTAACTCATTCTCAACTCTACAGAGACCATACCAGTCACAATGTGTCTTCTGAAATATAGCGCAGTTAAGGACAGAGATTTTTTTTCCAAAAGTGATTACTTTACCGTTAACACTATCACTTAATCATAAAAAAATAACTAACTAACTCTATTAGTTAAATTACTTTCCAGTTACATCTGCATTACAAAGGCTTTTGTTTCACTCGTCAACTCACTAGTTCTAACTTTATGTACGCATGCCTTCCCTGGTCCTAACTCACGAAGTTCGTAGATTTGTCGGTCGTGTTATGAATTACACTGGTGTGCTACTGCGATATTGCACAGATAAACTACAATACAACCGGGGTAAGAAAAACATACATATCCTACACCAACAGTAAGGCTTCAACTCTTCTCGGTGTGTTTGTGAGTGTGTATACACGCTTACGTGAATTCACCATTTCCCACACCCTTTTTTCTTCCTCTCTCTCTCGTGCTCACGCGCGCGCACACAAACACACAATTTTTTTTATAATTGTGTATAATAACAAGTATTATGTTGTACCTTACCGGTGTTTCTTCAGGGTATTTAGATGTAAGCCACTTCTGTTTTTCTTTTTTCTTGAAGGGAAACCACGTGCCTTTTTCGACTGGTCGCTTCCGGTGGACCCACATCATCTTACTTTGATCTCACAACCACCGTAGAGCCTGCAATCATTTGATCGCAACACCTGAACCAGACTGCAGAACGAGTAGCGAGACTGCTGGCCAGAAAATGAAAATAACGCGTATTTAGTTTCTCTTTGAACCGATTATATACATATTTGGTCACTTTATATTCTGAAAAATGTTTTCTTTAGAAGTAAGTAGTAACGTCTATATTCTTACATGAAAAAAGGATACTTAAAGTTATTTTTAATTGTGGCATATTACAAATAAAAATTGAAAATTTTACAAAAATATATTTTAAATCAGTTATATAATACGTTTACAATACTCTCAGGCTGTAATACTATGACTTAAATTAAATACATACATAACTCTATCACATATAATACAATCAACAAAATAATTACAACTTATTTTCTTTTAAATTATGATAGCTGTTCTAGTATAGTTTGGTATGCTACGCATTTGTTGTGCAGTTATTTGCAGCTCTATGTAGAAGTGAGTTCGTGGAAATCTTACAGAAAATTATATATTTTTTTCATAAATTGCGTGAACGATAAGATAAAAGTTTTATTAATCGTTCACAAAATATTATTTTTTTTCAATCACATTTCTATCGATTTTACACATAGCCATTCCTTTCAAATGCCATTGTATAGAAAATTACATACATTAAAATTTTTGGTGTATGCTGTACCTACATTTTATTATGTTTTACGCATGACAACCTCCATAATTGTAAGTTTAGAGTAATTACAGATTCAAATTTCAGTTTTTAACTGAGATGAGTGAAATGCGTGCGATTTACATAATAAAATTATAAATTTTTTGGCTGCATGGCAACAGGCATAATAACATAGACCTGCAATGGTTGGTTGCTCATGATCGCATTACTTGCACCACTGTGGTTTTTATAGGCAGCAGTAAATGCTCGTGGCGATAGCCAGAGACACAGGCAGACACGTCCCCACCGCCTTTGCTGGTAGGCAGGTGCTCAGTCCTCTTCCAACTGTTCACAACACATTACCAGGCCTGTTATCGCGCACATCATCACCTCACCCTCGCTGTTCATTCATCTTTTGACATCTTCACGTAGTTCCACTTTCTACCACTGTGCTACGAAGGCAGCAGCTTCCTTGTTATATTATAGAACGTTTTTTGTATTTCCAAGATTGTACGGTTATTTGACATGTTATCGTTACTGCGATTGATTTATATCGAATTATACATTAATATCTTTAACTTCGTACGAAAAAATTCTGTATTTGACAATTTTTTTTATTTTAAAAATAGATAATCCTGTCAACAGGTGTAATATGTATTGTAACTTATTTTCATAAACTTAACATTTAGCAGGCCTATAAAATGTTATGCAAATATTTTCTCACGCAAAAACATTGAAAAAACTACTTACCTGGTAAGAAGAGGTATTTTTGAATAAAATCAATTTTTTTATTTATCCAGAGAAGAAATACGCCCATTCTTGGGTAAGAAATGAAAATTTTCGTTATTAATTAATTAATTTGTCCATTAAAGAGACCTATACCAGTGAAATATTTTACACTGATTAAAATATAAACATTTATCATTCATATGAAACTCAAGCCATAATTTTCTTATGATTTTGGAAGTCTCTAAAGTACTTTTTAAAAAGTTGAAAATTTACTGTGATGCTGGTTGCATCACTATAAGGAGATCCACTTTTCTTCTACCTTAGAAGAAAATTTGGCTTTTAAACAAAATACTAAGTTTCTTCCATTCTCAATCCGTAATTTAATAAAGAAATTACAAGAAAGCTGTTGCACTGACATCCAAGAAGAAAATATAAAAACTGCGGCTGGAAAGTTTTATAAGACGAGCAATGATTATTTAGAGCGGTGGATTGCTCAATAAAGAATTATAAATGTTTCATTGGGCAAATCTGATACAAATACCAGCATGGGAAGAAGTGCAAAAAGTTATGGATGTACTAATTGAAAATAATCTTATTGACTCACTCTAACAAAAACACAAAAATAATAAATGGATATTCACTTACTTTAAAATATATTACGCCGCAAAAATTGTCAGAATGGAAGGCGTTGCATGCTCAACAGAAAATCGTTGGGTAGAGTTATTTAAACACTTCGCCAATAATAATCTCAATCATACGTACATTCATATAATTGTTGAATATATCCTTTGCCTGCCTGGTATAAATGCACCAGTAGAGCGTGTGTTCTCGCTCATGAACAAGTTGTGGACCGCTGAAAAGACCCAACTGCAAGTTTCAGTACTTAAAGCGATGTTGATCACAAAGGTGAATATTACAAAAACCTGCCAGGACATTTGCTACTACTTAAAATCATTGCCAAATATATTAAAGCAAATTTGTTCTTCTGAAAACTATAAAAAAAATACAAAAGTGATATACGTATTAATCACGGTAACGTGTTTTTTTTTCAACTACCTACTCACAAATGAAAACTGACAAGTGTCCCGTTTTGAGAAGAAAAAAATGGTCACCTTACCCATACTGTTTAAGGCATCATTTGTCAATTGTCAGTATTTTGTATAGGTCGAAATGCAACAATCCGATTGATGTCTTATTTTAAATTAATGATGTATAAAATAACATAGCTCATATAATACAAGCTACACAAATCCTAGGCAGAGAATTTACCTTTTATTTCAATATGAGTTCTTCCATATTTGATAAATACAACTAAAAGGACACACGTTTATCTCCTGACTCAACATTGTGTTATAACTGGCAGTGACATTAGTACAGCTCATATATATACAATGTGCTTAAGTGTAAAGAATTGCATTTTTATACATTGCATCATAATTAATATGTAAAAACCAAACTCGAAATTGCAAAATAGGAAGAAAAATGTGCTTAATTTCCTTGCAAATTTTATATTTTATAGAACAATTAAATATATATACTATACAGAACTAGTCGCATTATGGAAAACTGTCACAAAACCTTTATTTCGAACTTTATGTTTGGGAAAATTCTAGCGGGATTAAAAGAATTACGTTCAAAAAATATGACTTCGACTTTGCAACACAATGCATTGTTGCATAAGTTTTCTATAGCCACGTGTAATGTGATTTAGGGTAACACTGTTGCATAGTTTTTTTTTCTAATATGCACATACTTTTACAATGATCTATTTCTTACATAACATATCCGAACTTCTTGTAAATAATATCTCCATACTCCTATATATTGTTTTGCGGCATCTGATTTATCGACGCATTTATTCTCTGATAATTGTCAACATGAAGCAAGCGAGAGGATAACAGACGAAGGTTTGAATTATATTGTTGGATTCGTGGCTTATGTTTTTAAGTACAATTATTCGAATTTTGGAACTCCTACATCGACGACTGCTAACGGAAACAATAGAACTTGTATATCAGTTGTTTCCCGCAGAAGTTAATGCTCCCAGAAAATTATTTACTGAAAAAAGTTTTCTTAAATACCATGGGAATTTAAAGTGAGCCCGAGATCACAAAGAAGCTCACCAGTTCCGTTTTCTCCAAGTGTGGAGACATTATTTCAATGAAGTTATCGAGTATTTCGCGAAAACGGGTACTTATAAACATATTAAATAAATGAATAAGAGACGAAGAAACGGCTATATTTACGCAAAACATCAAATAATAATAATAACAAATAATGTGGTTTGATTTTTTACGAGCAAGTCATTTGTTCTTTATATCTTGATCTTTCTTCTACAAAAACGTTTCAGCAATCAACTTCATGTTTCCTAAGTACACATGCCTCATTAAAATGAATTTGTAATTTTTTCATCAAATTTTATTCAGTGGGTAATATTTATACCTGGAATTCCTTCCAGGTACTTAATTCTTTTGTATCATATAAATACATCACATTTCTGCTCACGAGTGTATAATTTAGGAAACAATATTTCTATATATATAAATAAATATTATTATACAGTACCTATTGTTTTATATTTCAGGCTGACTTTCTATAAACACTTCAAGAATATTTTTTGTTAAATGATAAACTTAACTTACATAAGTGTGGAGCCACTGTAGCATTAATTATATTTTTGTTGATATTTCTTGTTAATGTGCATTGTTGTATTTTATTTTTTGCATCTCTCTAACTGTAATTCATTTCTCTAGTTTGAAAATAAGGAGGGGGTTATTTTACTTCCCTTTCAGGTGTTGATTGTATAGTATACTGATCCACATAATAAAAAAAAGCTTTAATATTGTTTTTTATAAAAGCCTACTGCTTGTAAGAATTTTGCAGTAAAAAATGATTTTTATCAGTCTCTCACTTCCAGTAGTGATTGTAATAATCCATTAATTAGTAAATTAAATAAATGTAATATTCAATTCTTACATAAATAAGATATTGTGTTGTGCATGATTCATTAAAGTAAACTTCTGTTACTCAGGTAATTTCTAAGTGCCTCTAAACAAGATATTGTATCTTCTTAATGAATAGTTGTACCACCTGCTCAGTGTTTAATTAAATGAGAACGATTTAAATGTAGGATTGGTAAGGTTTTATGAGAGAGTTGACGCTATACCGTCACTGTGGAAGACAGTGTGGCTTATAGTGACGTTGTTAATGTCCCCAGGCACAGCCTATAATGTGCTTGGAGGTTGAAGGTATTGTAATAATGAAGCCTTTTACTGTTTCATTTGTTAAGGACGAATATATTGTCTGGAGTTTACACAAGTACTACATACATCAGCCCTTCCGAGGTGTGGTACCTAATTTGACTACTCGTATTCACTGGGCGACTTCGTGGTTGAGTGGGGCTTCTCTGGGCGACGATTTTTATACTAAACTCAGCGGTGAGTGTTGGTAGGCTGTCATCTGGGAATGAGGTCCGGCGAAGTGGTAGGCCTTGAAAGAAAGTCCGCAGGTGCTGCCGTCTCCCGGGACTGCGGTTCGGACTCGTGCTCACGTCTTCTCGCGATTCCTTGACGCAACTCTTTCCTCGGCGCGGTGATAATCAACTGTCTTCCCACTTCTCTCGAAACAGGCTTTTATGCTTGCAAGCCTCCAGTCTTAATTGTCGGCACATGGCGCCTTGTGGGGAGGAGGAGGTGAGGGGTGTGGAGTAGTAGAACACAGAACAATGCCTTTCA
>NQII01018789.1:3491-13851 GCA_002778355.1 Clitarchus hookeri | reverse complement strand
CACGATATTAGGCAGGTGTACCAGTTTTTTTGGCTCTTCATTGTATATTTACCATACATATGTAGAGGAATGATCTCATACCAAATTGGTAGCTGTCTTACACAAGTGCGGTATGTTTACCAAACAATAAGACAGTTTGCACAAATAAATACATAAGGCAGAAAGTGTGTGTCTTCCTGGCACCTAACTGTGCGAAATACAGAGCTCATCAAAAAGTAGTACACACACTACCAAAATTGTCAAAAAAGTGTGATTTATGTTGCAAATCAAAGAAGAATGCTTTTTTTTTTGTAACACTGTAAAATATTATGCTAGAGTGTCATTATTAAAATATTTTATAAATGATATACTAATAAGAGGTGGTTTTCAATAAGAAATTTAAACATATTTGCATTTTGGATGCTTTAAAAAACACATTCCAATTCACTTGTAAACTTTTGTGGCTGAACTGGACGTGCAAAAAATTGAATACAAAAATAATTTAAACATTATTCCTAATTTTTATTACAATCAGAGTAATAATGGTACTCTTACTTCATATATAAAAAAAATGAACTATATAAAGCATAAAGATTGAAAACACGCTTAACTTTTGATTACAAACATACATTCATTAAACAATATTAAAGAAAATAAGTAGATTCTTGCAATACATTTTACATTTATACAAAAAAAACACGCATTCTTCTTTTATATGCAACACAAATAGTACATTTCTAACAATTTGTATTTGTGCATACTAACAAGTTCTGAATGCTGTACAGTCAGGCGAAGTGCTTCATTGGATGCCCATCTCCTCCTAACTGAAGCTATTGAGACTTGGATTTTAATTTATTTTTTTTCGCCTTGGCTCAGTCGAAATACGAACAGTGACATACCACTCTCTACTGCTCATGTTAAATTTCAATTGTATACTTAAGAATGTGCCAAGCAATAAGAAGAATTTCCATGTTCTGTGTCCTAATTTTTAAGTTATAAATTGTGTAAACGCCCTAAAAATGACTGCACATTAACATTTATAGAGTGTCAATCAAATATGAATGCCAGATACAGAGGAACTGCACCATACTGCTTCAGAGGTTATTTATTTAACGTATGTGTTGAAAGTATTCTAAAAATTATATATGTAGGAATAGTAAGATTTAAGGAATTGTTAATACACAACTGTAGAGGTGGGCCACAGTGTATCAACCTGCTACTTTGTATCTGATACACACTTGTATCAAGTACTGTAAATGAGTAGACTGCCGAAATATCAAGATACATTTCGTATCAGTGTAATATTCGCCGCGAGTATGTTGCACCTGCAGTTGCATGTGTTCCTAACACAATAAAATTTTAAATGTATTTAAAATATGCGGTTAAGATGAAACCCAATTTCGTGGTTTAGATTTTGAGACTGCAAAGTTAAGTGATTAAGTATTTTTTTTTTAAAAGGGGAAAATTTTTATCCAAGTTTTTATTTACACGATTTACCTATAGCAATTTCAGTACCATCTCTGAAACATTTTCGCACAAATTAAGTCTTTATTTTAATCTTGTTCTTATATATATAGGCTTTTCACGGTAAAGTGAGCACTTTTGAGGTCCTATCAGCCATTGTTTATGCTTCCACCACTTTTTTTAAATAAACATTGCCCTGTAAATAATAAACACAATGTATATATCTCACCAAAACTCTAATGCTAACGTCCAAGGCTGCAATAAAATATATTTATTGACTATCATTCAAAAAGAGATGACTTTTAATAGTGCTCACTTTACCGTGAATAGCCTGTACCTTATTCCACTGTAAAATATAACACATAGTTCACAAACCTAAAACACGCAATTACTTGATAACGCACGTACTCGAAACGCGCGTATCAGAAACATGCATACCTGATACTGTGTGCCTGANCCACGCAATTACTTGATAACGCACGTACTCGAAACGCGCGTATCAGAAACATGCATACCTGATACTGTGTGCCTGATACACGCCCGCTACTCGAGAGACTGGCGAAGCAGTAATGTACTCGGGAAGCTCACGAATTCCTGCATCTGACACAAATACTTCGTATCAGATACAGGTCTGTATCTGTATCAGTTTGGAGCAGGTACAGAAAATAGCTGCAACAACCCATCTCTACAAGGATGGCAAATTTACAAGACCAAAACATAGGAATAGAACATTACCAATTCAGCAGACTGTTCTTTGCACAGTTATGATAATGTAGGAACTATATTATAATTTTAGGAAGCCTTTTAAGAAGAAATTGGAGTTATAAATTGTGCACTTTTTACAGAAATTTTTTTATTTAAATTCTTTAATATACAATGTAAACATTGATGATAGTCTTAAAGGAATGCATCAACAAAACAGACTGTAACAAAATTAATTAAGCAGATACAGAAAACAATTGTTTANGATAGTCTTAAAGGAATGCATCAACAAAACAGACTGTAACAAAATTAATTAAGCAGATACAGAAAACAATTGTTTACGCAAAAATTGAGCATACAAATTGGGATTATCCGTAATTTATGTATTTTTTATTACTCTGCAACAGCAGTTCCACTTAACTTCGTATAAAGTAGTTAATGCAATGTAAATGATGAATACAATTTGCAAACTGTGAAAGGACATAATGTGCAACATCTATCAATAAAGATGTACAAACACAATGTATATTTTCTTCTCTACACAAATACATTACTTCAAGAATAAGTTTTTGTCTATGTTGGCAATATTTCATTTTATCTTTTTCACAGACTTGTTTTGGTAACACTTGTTTTCTACTTTATCTGAGTATGACATATGGCACATTAAATATAACCAAATCTGTGTTATATTCCTATAAAAAGTGTAGTCTCTCTGCCGATCATACGAAAAATAATTTGAATTGCTGGTAAAAACAAAAAAAAAAAACAGAAGCAAACACCACACATGTATTTGATATATCATGTTTATTTTTACAAGTTGCAACAAAACGAGTATTTTCTCATGTTATTCAAATAACTATTCACAACAGTGAAAAACAATTTGAATAAGTTTACATAGCAACCCGTGTAAATGGCAAAAGTAGTGAGTAAAAAAGTCATTATTTTTGTTAACAATTGAAAATACACTTTTTCCACTGATGTGTGAATTTCTTCACACTGCTTTGCAGTTTTCTGATGCAAGAATCAAATTCACTGTTGCTGCTTTGTATTCTTACCCCTTGCCATGAATTTATATCCAGAAATTTTCTGAAACAAAACACATTTAAAATTAGTGAAGAATGTGTACGTATTATTCTGATTATTACAGTTTAAATAGGGATGCCAGATATTCAGAATTGAAAGTCAGTACATATGTTGGTGAAATTCTTTTTATGACTCACCGTAAATTAATAATATCTCATAAATGTACTAAACAGGACCAAATTGTACATATATTCTTAATTTGAAAATATTTGTAGATAATATAAAATTTTTATTAATGAAAAAAAATTTTGGTAAGTCCTGGGATTGTGTAAATCCAGTTATTTAAATGCCAAGAGTGTGTTTGAAACCAATTAAGATTTCTTATCCAAACGATGCTACAATCACTAATTTGTAATCACATTAACTTTTGCTTGTTTGTGTAGTTGAAATCAAAAATTGGAACATTAAACTGTTACAGACAAGAACAGTACGCGAAACAAAATGAGCAAAATCTGAATTATTCTGGGTAAATATGAACATTTGGCAACCCTAATAAATAGCATTGACTGACAGTTCACAAAAACACATCAAATTAAGACATATTGCTCTCACAACACAGCACCTACAGTATATTAGCGGCTTCTTCACACTTTTTTAATTGAACCTTTGAAAAATCACTCCTATTTATGACGTGTTTGGTTGTTCACTATAAATATTTAAAATCACAAGCGTTTTATAATAGTGATAATATAAAATGATATAAAAGTATGTTATTTTTAGTTATATTAAAATTTTCTGTATATTTTGTCTACGAATTATAATATTACATCAATAATTAATATGACTAAAACTGAGAAAATAGAGGTGTTCGTAATGCCTAGAAGAAATATTTCTTATGCAAAATATTATTACTCTGAGTGCACACGAATATGGTGCATCATCCCTTGATGTGCAGGCTGAGCATAAAATAATACCCCAGCTTTGAAGGTCTATAATATCAAAGCCAAACAATCTACAACCTAGATTGACCAATCAAATGAACCATGGAACCGTGAATTTTGTTTACCATACATTCATAAATGTTGAATGTTACCATCATGAGTGGCCCAAACGACATCTACGTGATAATCAAACTCGTTCGAGGCTCTTGTCAGCATGTCCGGTGTTACTGTTTGGATGGCGTTCGTAACTCTCGGTTTGAGGTGGCGAGGGGGTAGCGAGCGCGCATTCAACACGTTAATGTGACGGGGACGGTATGATGTTTCCTTTATGGTGCGCCACCCCATTATCACCTAGCTGTTCGCGGGTACCTGAACGAGACGTTGTCGAAACGCAGGATTGATCGAGGAGCAGCCGGTGACCAGGCTATTCATCACTGGCTCCCAAGAAGCCCGGATCTTACCCCGTGCTATTTTTTTTTCCATGGCTATACATAAAGAATCGAGTGTTTCGTTCGCCATTGCCGGCTAACATTGACGACCTCAAAACGAGAATTACGAACGCCATCCAAATCGTTACACCGGATATGCTGGCAAGAGTGTGTAACGAGTTTGATTATCGCGTAGATGTCGTTCGGGCCACTTGTGGAGGTCACATTGAACATTTATGAATGTATGGTAAACAAACTTCATGGTTCCACGGTTCATTTGATTTGTCAATCAAGGTTATAGGTTCTTTGGTTTTGATATAATAGACCTTCAAAGTTAGGGTATTCTTTTATACTCACCTTGTAGTTTTCAATAATTGGTGACGCTTTGTTTGGATTAGGCGGAGGAATAAGTAGAAAGTAGAATGTAAGCAGTGGGTCAGAAAAGCTGGAAGTAACCGTGAATATATTGTAGTAATAATTATACAAAAATCCAACTCTATCAACAAAAAATATGAGCTAATACTGAAAAAAAATATTAATTATGTATTTTTTTTAATATTGCGGAGTAAATTTATACCTGTCTTTTGAATTTCTAAATATTTTACACAACATCAGTTTGAAAGGGCAGAGACTTGTGTCACCACAGTTTTAATCTGGGCGAAGCTGAAGCATTCAATAACTTGTTGGTGATACTTGTTTAATGTGTCGATATTGAAGGGTAAACACATACAAATTGTGTAGGTGAATTTCATTACTGTGAATTAAAGCATTTAATTTTTAATAATTTAATATCTAACCAAAGGGAATTTTACAGTGGAATAAAACACCCTATCAAGGGTGGGTTGGGATTATCTCCTCTAACAACTAGATCTATAGAAACGGAGTAAGTTGCTCAGAGAAGCAGGAACCGGGTAGGAATTTGCGATGACTTATACTAAGGAACCAGCCCATCATTCGCCTGAAGATATTTTCGGAAAGCATGGAAAACTGCAATCAGGATGGCTGGACCAGGAATGAAACCAATATTCTTCTGAATGTGAGTCCATTGGTTTGCCACTGTGCCACCTTGCTCAGTTACAATCTATCAAACCAATATTAAAGAAGTTACAAGAGTGTTTTGCTTGCTTTCTCAAGTACAGTTACTCTTAGTTGAACTTAAGTTGATACACAAAGATTGTAAAAAGTCATTCTGGATCTTAACAAGTAGAAACTTACTATGCTGGGATTTTAGAATATCATAAAATTAAAGCGTATGAAATTGACAGAATTTAAATTGCTAACTGCCCACAAACTATGCACAACATGACTAAAAACATTGTTGCTATATTCTGTTAACCAATTGTGACTGAACGTCATTATTTTGGATATAATCTGTATATATTAAAGATAGGAAAAATATCTTACAATAAAATATGCAAATAGGTTAAATGGTAAGTACTTAAAATTCTGGTAGGTTTATAATATTTAACTTATGGTATGTGTGATACTTTTTTTAAAAATTCAAAACCTGTTTTCTTAGTTATGTTATTTGATGATTAACTGAAGTGCAATGCTTCGCCAACCAATCATGACTACCATTGCAGCACATATAAATATTACAATTCTAAAAAATCATACGTCAATTAAGTCAAAATCTGTTGAGAAATCGTGTTTGATTAATATCTTGAACTCAACAAATGGTTCAAGCCACCAATAAATTCAAATGTTACATAATCAAAAAAGTAATGAGAGAAACAATTTTGAAGCAGGATGTACTGTTTTTTAAATCTGATTACAATTTTCTGAGTTGATGCAGACTACTCGAAGTCAATTAGTGCCAACTTAAAGTTCTACATGGTTTGTCTACATATTTGGACCTGAAATAACAAATTGTGATCTAATTTACTTAGTTTAAAATACCATTTTTCATCAAAAGTGATTCGATTAACATGCATGCATCACAGTTGAACACATACACACACACACAAACCAAAAAGTTGATGTGAAAGAAATTAAGTGTCCAAATATACACAAATTAATTATGCAAAGCCAACCTCCTCCTGAGGTAACGTGTAAATGCTGTGATGAGATAAGGATTTATACACATTACATAGTGTATAACAAGATATAAAAATAACACTTCTCTTAATGATAAATAAAATGTTCAAATTCACCAGCACAAATATTTTACATAAGAATACTACTCGGATGGTTGGGTGTAGTGAGTACAATAATATACAGACATCTATAAGGCCCCACATTTATGGTAAATAATTTAAACTGATTTCATTATAAAAATGTTATAATTTCGCTGTACAAAAATGTTAACTTTTCCAAATAAATTTTATAGCAAAAAATACACATCTCTTTGGTAGAACAAGAATCTAATGTTTTTGTAACGCAAATGTAATACTATATTTCCGTGAAAACATTAAAAAACATTTCAATGTAAGGAAGAAAGGACAACCTGTGTTACTCACATTGTCACATACATAGCAATTTTTGTGTGATCAATCTTGTACTTTGTCAAGACATTTAAAACTGCCGAAAAAGACTCCTAAGCATTTGAGTTTTCCAAGAATTTTACGTCACCCATATACAGCTTCTCATAATTTGTACGTAATATTTTCAATAGAACTCAAAACCTCACTGACCCT
Organism: Clitarchus hookeri; assembly: GCA_002778355.1. Taxonomy (NCBI): domain Eukaryota; kingdom Metazoa; phylum Arthropoda; class Insecta; order Phasmatodea; family Phasmatidae; genus Clitarchus; species Clitarchus hookeri. The sequence goes on along the minus strand of NQII01018789.1, from coordinate 6,678 downwards.
TTTAATCAGAATTTACATCCCACATAATCGCCACATCTCGACCTTCAGCAGCCTTTCAATATTTGTTCCTACACTTTTGAGTATTTTGGATACATGTTTCCCCTAGTGGTTTTGTACACCTACTAAATATACTGTGTGTATTTTAATAAATAAGAGACAGGAAAACAATAAAATTAAAGTAAAATTAAAATAACAGCAAACATTGTGAAAATGCTTGTTCACTGTTAAATATTACTCCAACGCAAATTTCGCAATTTAACTAAAAAAAATGAGTAATAATTATATCACACACAAAATGCAAATACTCCATACATAGTTAAAGTGTTTCCACAACATTCATAATAGCAAAGCAGTAGAGTTTTTTTAGAACAAAGTGTAAGAAAACTATTATTTCTCGGAAATCTGAAAATTGCTCGCAATAGATATCTGCTGTGCATCAATTTACTTCCACTGTATCTGTATTTTTATTATTTATGTACAACACTCACTGGTCACTGTACATGAGGTATGGCAGTGTTTCCGTATATCTTTTCGTGCGGACTCCATTATTACATAACCATATAAGCCTTCATTTTCAAACTCCCGGCCATAATATTAAAAAAAATACTATTTCTAGCAATTTTAACGGATTTTGCAACGTAAGAAAGCAACTAAATTTATGTCCTCTCTTCACTATTAAGAACGTAAAGAACAATTCACAGAGGATGAGTAAAGTCGGGAATGTTACAAATACTGTGCAAATGTTAAGTTCGTAATTATTACATTAACCTATAAAAATATTCATCGCTGTTATATCTACGCATTACATTTGACAAATCACCAACATTTTTGTTTAGAATTGCCTTAAAAAAAATGTATATATATATTTATACAGATTATACAGCGTCTTAATTGGTCCAGAGACAATCTCATGTGTTCTTGCAAACATGTCACAATGTTGTCACAGGGAACGTTGTCTGTTCGTCTCAATTCGTCGCAGAGAGTGCAAAAGAACGAGAGCACACAGAGGAGAGAGTATAAAGCTGCGTTCTTGCTGGTCCTCTCTCACACACTCTGACCAAACACCATATTTGCTTACAGTTTTCAAGTATTGTATTGAGGTTAAAGTTGCTACCTGGGCCAAAAAAAAAACACATCACATTTTACTTGTACGTTAATTTTAACTGATTAAGTATGTGAATAACTTGCATAACATGTATTTATAAACATGTAGAAAGGATTTCTGACAATCTTGGTTTTACCAGGTTATGTTTTGTTCTATCACTTTCGCATGCTGTGCACAGTTACATACAATAATTGCTGTAACGCGACATCATAAATGTGCAAAAAAATGTATTTTACTCTCTAACAGTTATTCCTGTGGTGCAATAATTATTTCTGATTTTTTTTTAATATACCTATACTAACTACTTGAAATAACTATGGCCGTTTTTATAGCTTAACATGATTTTGCACCTTTTGGCATCAGTCGTGTGATGTCGGAGAGATATGTTGTGTTAATTTCACAAAGCGAGCATGTGAATCAATGCTCTCGATAGATTGTGCAGAATAACGCTCTTTGATTGAGACATGGCCTTAGCTGTGAACGAGTGCTTAGCGATTCGGGTCGACTTATCAAATTGTATGTATAGCGATAACATTTTAATTAACATTTGTGTAGTTAACACTACACATTTTTTTTAAGTGTTGTAATTGCATGTGTAACGTAAATGAGAGATAATGCTGTATAACAAGGAAAACTGTTTGTAAACGTTTTCATGGGGAAAAAAGTCACCATTGTGGTTTTGAATACAATTTAAAGAGGAAATTGGTTGCTGTTATTTGAATACTGGAATTATTACAAAATATTGTGAATGAAAATAATATTTCAATAATTTGCATTATTTCACATTATTCTGCAATTCACGAAAATTTCTAGGCCATAATAATTACATGATAATGACACGTGCATTGTTACTGGGCACTGTGAACTTCATTACTGCAGCACAAGATGTCAATAATAAAAAATATCAAAATTGAAAATTAACATTTCTGTAAAATACAGAAAGTGAATACACATTACAACTATTCTAATTTTGATGCATTTTTTTTTTACAAATTACCACAGCTCAATGTAACACTTTCACACTGAAATGGCAGTCATTCACAAGTTTCATGCAATTTTGTATAATCTGCAAAAAATACATGTCCAAGATACATCACTAATTGTTCAGTAATATATACACTGGAGAGCCAAAAAAACTGGTATAGGCGTGAGTTTACAAATACCAGAGGTATGGAACCAATCACAGATACGCGATGCGGTCGGCAGCGCCTATATAAGAAATCAACCATCTGGTAAAGTTGCTAGATCGGTTACTGCTGCTACAATGGCAGGTTATCACGATTGAAGTGAGTTTAAACATGGTGTTATAGTCGGCGCACGAGAGATGGGACAAAGAATCTCGGAGGCAGCGATAAAATTTGGATTTTCGCGTACGACCATTTCACGAGTGTACCGCGAATATCGGGAATCTTGTAAAACATCAAATCTTCGACATCGCTGCGGCCGGAAAAAGATCTTGAACGAAAGGGACAAACGATGACTGACGAGAATCATTAAACGTGACAGACGTGCAACTCTTTCTCAAATTGGCGCAGATTTCAATGCTGGGGCATTAACAAGTGCCAGCGTGCGAACTATTCAACGGACCATCATTTATATGGGCTTTCGGAGCCGAAGGTCTACTCGTGTACTGTTGTTGACTACATGACACAAATCTTTACGCCTCGCCTGGGCCCGCCAACACCGCCATTGGACTGTTGATGACTGGAAACACGTTGCCTGGTCTGACGAGTCTCGTTTCCAATTGTATCTGGCGGATGGACGTGTACGGGTATGGAGACATCCTCATGAATCCATTTACCCTACATGTCAATAGGGGACTGTTCACGTTGGTGGAGGCTGTGTCATGGTATGGGGCGTGTGCAGTTGTTGCGAAATGGGACCTTTGATACGTCTTGATACGACTCTGACAGGTGACATATACGTAAGCATCATGTCCGATCTCCTCCATCCATTCATGTCAATTGTGTATTCAGACGGACGTGGACAATTCCAGCAGGACAATGCGACACATCACACGTCGAGAGTTGCTACCGAGTGGCTCCAGGAACACTCTTCTGACTTTAGACACTTCCATTGGCC
>NQII01018786.1:0-13071 GCA_002778355.1 Clitarchus hookeri | reverse complement strand
GTGCGCGATCCGGCGTGCTAACTGTGACTGGGGGGCGGGGTGAGGCGCGGTACTTGTGTTCCTGATGGCGAGTGCGGCGCGCATGACATCCTTGCGTGCGAGAAACACATATAAAGCAATGTATATATAATGTGCGGGCAACCTTGCTCCGTCTCTCGGTGCATGTGCGCGGTCCGGCGTGCTAACTGGGACTGTGTGGCGGGGCGAGGCGCGGTATTTGTGTTCCTGACGGCGAGTGCGGTGCGCATTAACCCGAGTTTGCGAGAAAGACATATAAAGCAATGTATATATAATGTGCGGGCAACCTTCCTCCTTCTCTCGGTGCATGTGCGCGGTCCGGCGTGCTTACTGGGACTGAGTGGCGGGGCGAGGCGCGGTACTTGTGTTCGTTACGGCGAGTGCGGCGTACATTACCTCCGAGCGTGCGAGAAACACATATAAAGCAATGTATATATAATGTGCAGGGCTACCTCTATAATTTTGGGCTGTAGAATTCTTGTAGAGTTAAGGGGTAAAAATACGCTACTTCGGATATTATTAAAATTGTTTCAGTTTATTATTTTAAGTATATACAATGGGATACTATAATAATGGAAGCTTAGTTATACACTGGAGCGCCAAAAATACTGGAATAGGCGTGCGTATGCAAATAACAGAGGTATGGAACCAATAAGAGTAACGCGATGCGGTCGGCAGCGCCTGTATAAGACAACAACCGTTTGGCAAATTCTCTAGATCGGTTACTGCTTCTATAATGGCAGGTTATCAAGATTTAAGTTAGTTTGAACGTTGTGTTATAATCGGCGCACAAGATATGGGGTGTAGCATCTCCGAGGTAGCAATCAATTTGGATTTTCGTGTACGACCATTTCGCGAGTGTACCGTGAATATCGGGAATCCGGTAAAACATCAAATCTTCGACATCTCTTTGGCCGGAAGAAGATCGTGAACGAACAAGACAAACGAAGACTGATGAGAATCATTAAACATGACAGGCGTACAAACATTTCTCAAATTGGCGCAGATTTCAATGCTGGGGCATCAACAAGTGCCAGCATGCGAACTATTCAACGGACCATCATTGATATGGGCTTTCGGAGCCGAAGACCCACTCGTGTACTGTTGTTGACTGCACGACATAAAGCTTTACGCCTCGCCTGGGCCCGCTAACACCGCCATTGGACTGTTGATGACTGGAAACACGTTGCCTGGACTGACGAGTCTCGTTTCCAATTGTATTTGGTGGATGGACGTGTACGTGTATCGAGACTTTCGCATGAATCCATGGACTCTACATGTCAACAAGGGACTACTGAAGCTGGTGGAGGCTCTGTCATGGTATGGAGCGTATGCACTTGGCGTGAAATGGGACCCCTGATACGTCTAGATACGACATTAACAAATGACAGATACGTAAGCATCCTGTCCGATCACCTGCACCCATTCATGTCCATTGTGGATTCCGACGGACGTGGACAATTCCAGCAGGACAATGCGACACCCCACACGTCGAGAGTTGCTACCGAGTGGCTCCAGGAACACTCTTCTGACTTTAGACACTTCCATTGGCTACCTATATCACCAGATATGAACATTATTGAGTATATCTGGGATGCCTTGTAACGTGCTGTTCAGAAGAGATCACCACCGCCTCGCACTCCTATGGATTTGTGGACTGCCCTGCAGGATTCATGGTGTGATTTTTTACTGCATACCTTCAGACATTAGTCGAGTCCGTTCCACGTCGTCTTGCGGCACTTTTGCGTCCTCGCGGGGGCCCTACACGATATTAGTCATGTGTTCCAATTTTTTTTACTCTTCAGTGTATATGGCAACGAGATTAACAAAATATTTGCTTCACATTTCCCCCATTGTATTCTGTTACTCTGAAAAGTACTCCGCTCGTTACATGATACTGGTAGAACGTAACGTATCTTCTGTTTATTTCTCTGCTGGACACTTGTGTTTTGTTTGTTTCTCGCGTCGCGTTGCCCGCGGCTGTAAACCAACTGTTCGACTCGCTTGCCGCGGGGATGTGACAAGTGAGGTCGAACGACAGACCGGCCTTGCAACTATTCACCCGACACCGCTAGTGCTGCCAAGCCTGCAAAACAAAACAGCGTGTCCCATATAAAGTGCAATTAGCTGAGATGCACGGTGGAGTTCGGTCCCGTATTGCTCGTTCGTGCATTTTTTCGTGTTTTATTTTCATTTGGTTAGCAACTTGTTCTACCTTGGTACGTCTTCTGAACACTGAGAAAAAGGCTTATTTTAATTCACTAAATATTATTTAGTGAATCATACACAACTGTGTTTGTAAAGGCAGTAAGATATTTTGTTGCTGAAACCAAATTATTCTGTCGTAATGATTTAGTTTCCGCATAAGTGTAAGATATGTTTGGCGCCACTAAACTAAACAGCAAAATTTAGTTTTTATCACGTAGTATATCAAAGGATTAACCAAAACTTGAGGCGGGAAACTAAATAAAATTTCTAATTTATCAATCCAAAATTTATTATGATTGTAATGGCAATGTGTTCGATTTTATAACAAATCAAATATATGACAACGACAATAATCTATTATTATAAGTGTAACGTATAAAATTATTTGTTTTCAATTGAAATATTACTTTGTAATAGTTTTTGCCAGTAATAAGATTTATTAAATGTACTTAAAACACGGTTTTTGCCATAATTGATACATAAATGGTTAACAATTGACGGGCTTTATATTCGCGCCAAGCCAAATAACCCGATTATTGTACTACCAAACAAATGAATGCCGGTGCATAATCCAACAGATTTGGTTACATCCAGAAGTTATGTACGAATAGGTTTAATAGCTCAACGTACTTGTAAAGCAATCATGTATGTAGATAATGTCGAAGCAACAAAATGACAAGCTAAAACATTTAAAAAAAATGTTTTATTGGTTTCCACGTAAATAATGCAGTTGATTGTTACAAGATTAGACAAGTGACGAGAATAAATATTATTTAACAGTGTCAAATGCTCGTCAAGCAAATATATTTAGTACCTGGAACTTAATCTGTTTCTCAGTGAATGAAATATAAAATTAGTGTCATACTTGAACGATTCTTGCAATGAGGTAAAAAAATTGTGTGCACTATTTTTATGGATACAAGCCAATCCAAAACTTTGTCTTGGGGCCCAGAAACCTACAAAGTAAATATAAATTTAAAAACCAAATAAAACATAGAAATATAAACGATGCAGTGTAAGTTGTTGTGTGTCCGTGAACCTGTACCAGTCACAGATTTCATCTGTTTCCTTCGTTGGTTTGTTTGAAACTTAAAAATACAATAATTTATTTATTATAAAGAATATTGCTGAACTATTGCAACGAAAATGCAAGGTTATCATTGTCATTAATACAGATATAAAAAAAAATTTTTGCTTGTGCCAAATCTACACAACAGTGGTTCATATGTAACGGTAGCGGCAACGAAACATGTGCTATAGCAGAGAAAGTGTTTTAGAGTAAATAACTTCGTATCTTATTTCCATTTCACCGATGGTATTACGGACTACAACAGAGTGTTGCAATGGCATATGGCTGTAGATATAGTCAGGTAAGTACATCAGGAGATCCGTCACTGTCGCCTACACAAGGTAGCCATGTTAGCCGAGACGTCATTATCATGTGGCGGGCAGGCCGATATAGCGGCTGTTCGAGACTAACACTGGTATGCCCAACAAATAAATGTGATCACCGTGTGATGCACAACCTTCTGTAATCAGGATGTCCCGTCGTCTTTTGCCTTGGAGCAATATCATGTTTTCCTTTTTTTATTATATGTATTCATTGACCATAAATGGGGATATCTTTCAGAGCAAATAAACGGAAAGATGTAACTCAATCACTAAATTTTAATCAAACTATAACATAAGTTTACCAAAATGGAATATTTCTTATACCTTCAGGATTGTTATCCTGTGAAAAGGGTCCTGTTCAACCGTATACGAGAAGAAAGGCGGACAAAATGGACGTGCCCACGCTTTTCGCCATACTTCTGAAGTTTTGGCCACTTGACGAAGATTGTTACGAATGTTGGGTTAAGGGTGGAGCTCAACTTAAAGTTTCTGATAGTTTCCCGCTTCTTTGAACAGTCAGCCAAAACCACGTTTTGCCTGTATTCTAGCGGATTGTGACGACTGTTTTGTAGCGCAAGCGTGTCTCTCGTTTTACGCAAGGTTGCGAGGCGAGGGGAGCCAGTGTATTGTCAACTCACGGTTACTTACTTCAAGCATTCCTGAAGCCCTAATGAAACAAGGCTAAAACCAAGTCTAGCAAATTTCACCAAAGGGACAACGAACCGCATTCGTGCGTACTTAATGCAACAATATTTTGCATAAGAACTTTTTCTTACTAGGTATTTCTAACGTATCGATTTCCTCTCTGTTTTTAACAGTAAAAATTATAAATAAAATATTGTGATTTATAAACACAATGTAAGTAACAGTTCAATTTAACTAAAAATGAGGTGCTTTTACGTTAACACAGGAACAAAACGCTTGTGATAAATTACATATTTAGAAAACTACCAAGCAAGTCGTACATTGGGTATTTTTTTTTGAAAGGCTTGAGTCAAAGAGTGTAAAGAAACCGCGAATGAACTCTAGCAGCATACACGAGTCACTGGCATTCTCCGCTTCCCCACTTTTTCTTTAAGTTCCAATTAGTGAAATCGTACGTAAAAATGATGGAAATAAAGCGCAGTTGAAAGTTACGGCATGTGTTAACGTACTGTGGTTAGATACCAGAAAACGCCACAGACCACCATGAGTTCCAAAACTGAATCTTTTACGCTGAGAGCCAGAAACTCAGTAACTATTATATGCCATTGGTAGAATCTTAAAGACTCAACTTTCTCATTCTTTTGAATCATTATCTGTGTCTGACGGTCACCAAACCATATTGTTCACAGTTTAAGTAAATTAACTTGACAGCTAGTCCGCACCTTACATAAATAATTACATGTTTAATCAGTTAAGCCAATAGAAGAGAAAACCTTTATTAAAATTATCTCTGTAATAACCATCTTTATGTGAAATAATTTCTGAAAAATATGGCATTTCCTATTATGTAAACATTATTTCATAGAATTTATTTTTAAATTGCCCAAGTGCTTTTAAGCCCAGCCATTATAAACACTTACATCGCTAATATACCAATTGATGATGTATTTAGAACCTTTGTATAATACACCTCGTAAATTATTGGCCTCACGGAAAGATTTTTCATCCGTAGCATTTAGTATAGTCCATACGGTATAAGAAGGCCGTTTTCTGACAGTTCGGCGAAAGTAGCGCCAGTGTTTACATCTGACTACGTATCCTTCCGCCATCAGCTGATCGGCCACATGGCAAGGATGTTGTTTATTTTCATGCTGTCATTATCAGCTGATCCCCTAGTCAAGGTACTGTTCGTGGGACGTTTTAGGCAAACTTGCTACTCAGAAATACGTAGCTGCAATTGTAGAAATAGTAACGTGTACATAAATAATCAGTAAATTGTTATGTTAAAGGGCAAAAATATAAATAATTAATTTAAAATTTACTAACTACAAAAAAAATGTATTAAAATTATTAATTAGTAAAGTTATGTTACATGTCAAAAATATAAATCACTAATTATAAATTTATCAACTTCGAAAAAAACGTGCATGCAGGCTTAAGAACTTTAAGCATCACTCTTTCAGCATATTTTCAATATTGCCCATTCTCTAAGTAATATAAACTTTATAAAAACCGTTTTTCACAGGGTGGGGGAACTTGCTTACTGCTATAACCCAAAGATCATACATAGTAAAGCCATGTTAGGAAGTTTAAAAAAAAACGCTAATTATTGCTTACTAAACAGGAAAACTTCCTATAGGGTAAAATTTGATATTAGTAATACACAAAGTTTTACAGTATTTTGCAACTTCCAGCATGCTCACACAGTGAAATTGATATGTAATGAATCTTCACTCACCTGTACTTACTTTGCAATTGAAGTAAAACAGGAAAATACCACAAATATCCTTCAGAATCACTGCAAGTGGCAAACATTCTGTCGAATATGCAACTGTGAGACTTCTGGTTCTGTCACCAACAATTAACTTCTTGGTAGAAAGGAACGTAAATACCACGATATACTCCATTTTAAGTGTACATGTAGGCACCTCATACACGCAGTTTGAAAATGGGGAAATATAACAGATGATATAGTGAACCAAACACCAACCCAAGTGAAATGTGATTTAATTCACATAAAATAACTTGAACCGAACCTAACAATACAGTAAAATATTGCATCATGCTACATTATTTTAACTTTTTCAGCATGGAATAACTACTTGATTTTGAAATTGCTAACTTTACATAAACATAATGTATTGAATTTATTTTAAATTTCACTAAATATTTTTAAATAATACAGACCTTGCCTAATATCAACACTGTCAAAAAATGAACTATGAAGAGAATATTTAGTCATAAAAAAAACAGAAGCTCATTCATGTCTGCAAAAATTAGATGCCTACTTTGTAGANCAGAAGCTCATTCATGTCTGCAAAAATTAGATGCCTACTTTGTAGACTTAGTCTGTTCACCCTCCAAGGGTGAACAGACATGCCTACTTGTAATGTGTGTGTATGTATGGTTTTTACAGTAAGATGAGATGGAGCAGTTGTGGAGTACGAAACTATGAGTACCCTGAGTAAACCCAATGGTTATGCCGATAAGGCTTTCTAGATGCTAACGTCCAGATTGACCTTGCGGACCTGCCGGACTTGTCATTAACCATTGCTGAAAATGCAGCACGCATTAATTATAAGAAATTTACCTTTTTAAATACATTTATATAAAAGGACAGGAATTTAAGTACTAACAGTCTAGTACTTGTCAAAAGGTACGCATGCAAAGAAGGACCACACATCTTTCACACGGTTGCGCAATCGCAAGTAAAACGACCGAATCGGTCAAAGGAGGCCGAGAAAGTAATAAGACAACACATCTCTGTCTTTTGGCTCCTGCTATAGGCCAGAACTCAGATGCTGGGAATTAGCCACATGCATCTATAACTAAATCCAGGCAGCCCTCTGACCTCAACATNCCAGAACTCAGATGCTGGGAATTAGCCACATGCATCTATAACTAAATCCAGGCAGCCCTCTGACCTCAACATAAGACAAGCACAGTTTCAAACCACTCTCATCAGCTGTACCGGTAAATTGACATTTTCAAAACGGGTGTAAATATAGTACTCTAACACTTTTAATATTAACATTAATCAGTACCGCGTCACTCGACTGCCACTGGTACAGTAATCAATTGTGAATCCAAATACTACCTGTTTACAAATATGAGTTGTGAAACAGATGTTGAAAGGAAAATTACTTATTAATTTTACGTACATCCCCATTTCAGGCAACATAACGATACTGAAGCTGCAAAAACAAACAATTCCAGCTTATCTACAATGAATGTAATACTAATGCATGTAATTTAGGAAGCCCATCACCTGGTGGAATCACAGGCGTTACCTCAAATTTCAAAAAACATAAATTTGTTACAAATTATGTCTTGTACCAATTGTGGAGCAAGGGGGAATTGAAAAACTGCACCTACTGAAGGACACACCGTATTTAACAGACCTGCACTGAATAAAATGTAAATTGCCACACTAGACTTTCAACTAGGTTAAAATGTAATGGTACCAGTAAAATAAAGTTGCATAATCAGTACCACTTCAGCAAGAAGTCATGGGTGCTGTCAACACAGTTTCAATAATGAAAAACCTCTCTAGTAACACCTGCACATAAAATAAGCAACAATCATTATTGCAGGGTGCATAATACCTAATAAATGCAAAGAAAGTTGATAGTCTTGGAACCTAACTTTTATGAGCTCTTTTCACAGCTCAATGAGGCAGACAACACAAAACCATTAACTACTGATGAATATTGTCCCTGTTATCAGATGACTGGTTGCCTCATTAACGGTACACTTTTGTAAAAAGCAATATATATCCTAATAAATGATAACTGGAAAAATTAAAATGTCATATTTATTGCAACAACTTATAAACACAAACAAGCACAATAAAACAATGGTAACAAAGTGATTACAAAAAGTTTAATTAAGTAACAACTACAAATCAATTCCACACATTATTTTACATTTTACATGTGCAAAGAAGATAAGTTATGCATGCATTTAAATATGAAAACCACACTCTCCACTGGTTGTTACGAAGCCCTGCTTTCCCCATATTCCTGTGTTGTATCTGAAGTAAATTGAAATATTTTTTTTTGAGAATGCATATGCTGCAACTGATTTCCCCAGGCACATGATGTTGCTATTAGCTGGTATTACACCGGTTGGATTGGAGATTATACGTTAACGAAATTCACCGTCAATATCGTTGAACCTGATGTATACAAGTCAAACGTAATGTATTGGTGAGGTAAGTGTACATTTAAGGAATGGTGCAGGAGCTAAAATGAAGGCTATCACAAGAGTATGGGAAAGTCACATAGGGTTGCTACTTTGTTGGCTGAAGTTGCCACAACTTGCGATGTTGATATTAATTATTTCCTTTCAGAAAGAGAGGATACATTGGTGTTGATTAATGAGCTGGCAAAATATTAAACACAAAATATGCAGGCATGAATCAGACAAATTGTTCATGGAGGTTCAAAGAAGTTAAGATGGGAGGATAAAAAAACAAAATGGGGAATAAATACACTCTTTGCTGTAGGTTGGTGTATGGGGTTACTGGTTTGTTGTCGTGTGTTTACGTTGTTAAAGCAAGAATTTTACATTGCGTATTAAGGAAAAAATATCACTACTGCAAGAAGACCACAGTTTCTAGAAAGTGAAATAAATAGGTTTGTGCAGGAATGTATTTGTGGTATGCAAGGCTGTGTGTCTGCTTGACAATATAAATTGGGAAGGAATCACCCATGGCCTGTTAGAAGGAATCATCACTGCATTTACCTGGAGTGATTTTGGGAAACCACTGAATAATTAACATTACCAAACATTTGCCTATAGTGGTAAAGGAGGAGTATGAAAAACAAAAAACAGGATTAACATGCCAGGAATACAAACTGGGTCCACCTTCATTACAAGATACAACACTCTATGGTGAAAGTGGCACTGCCAGTGGATCATCTTTATCATCATCACTGTCGTCCGAAACACTTCCTCCCACTTCAATGATGATGGGCTGCACATTTACACGGCCATCATGTTGTAACTCTCTTTCACAGTCCTCTGCTATGAGCCCCTCAGAGTGAGCCGTGTACTTCTGCCACCCGAAAGTAAATATGTACAAAATATGTGACCACTGATATTTTTTGGGGAAAAAATATTTGTACAGAGGTTTACAGAGNTAAATATGTACAAAATATGTGACCACTGATATTTTTTGGGGAAAAAATATTTGTACAGAGGTTTACAGAGACAAATGACTTCTTTTACCCAACAAAAACATGCATCAGCATGCAAACATGTGTGCGTGGCTGTGTGTTGACAAGTACCAGCCTGCAAGTGCATTGCTTCTGTACGAGAAAGAATTCAGTTATATAAGGTCACCTGGCCTTGACTGTACCTTAAATCACAAGGCATGAGAAAAATATGGATTAAATGTGCAATATCAGATTATGTAGGTAGTAAAACACTTCTTGTCTAGAAATTTATTGCAAAAGCTGTCCCAAGATCAACGTTCTATTCTGGAAGTGAGATTGCTGAGTATCAAATGACTACATCAAACTTGTGTCGTCATGCAAGCAGTACATTAAAAAAAAAATAATAGTGCTTAACATGGCTACAAATNTAAAAAAAAAATAATAGTGCTTAACATGGCTACAAATTTTTTAACCAAAAAAAATATCTTATAGTCTCTCACATAATTTCGTTTCTGACATACATGCAGTACTTAAATAACAAATGAAAAATTGTGCATAGCTGAAAATCTCATGATGTACATGTACAAAGAGGTGTACAACTGGAAAAAAAGTCACCTGCACACTGTGGTAGGAGGCATTGTCGAGAACAATTACAGATGGTCTTGAAGGCGAGGAAGCAGCTGGTCCTGCAGCCACTTCTCAAACATTTCCCCGTTCATTGTCCCATGGTAGTCGCCTAAGCTACTACCCGGAGCGAAGACAATACCAGCATCCTTTACAAATCCTTGCTCCGAGCCTGCGTCAAGGACAATGAACCTCTTCCCCTGGTCAAGGTTCCGACGCTTGCAGGTGTATGTGGTGTCATCCTGCCATGTCTTGGATGGACAACCTGTGTATAAAAACAGAAAATAACATTACATGATGTACATTACTCAATAACACTGAAACCACCATGCAACAAATTTTTCAGAATCTTGTCTCATTAACAGTGTTATGTTAGCGNTACTCAATAACACTGAAACCACCATGCAACAAATTTTTCAGAATCTTGTCACATTAACAGTGTCATGTTAGCAGTGAACGGAGAATGGTGTTGTGCGATAAAGCTAATGGTAGTGTACTTTTCAGCGGAATGACTATGACTATGGCCTCACTCTTACGGTACCTTAATTAAATAAGCTTAATACGTAATTAAAATTCCACCATTTAGCAAAAAAAATATGTAACAATAAGGACGAAAGAACAACCTTACGAGAGCGCACTTGTCATTAACACACATTGCAACATCACAGAAATTGTTGTACATTCAATCTTGTAATTTGTTGAGACGTTTAAAACTGCCCACAAACATTCACTAGCATTTGAGTATACAAATGCAGCGCAAATGTTTAAGTGTGTAATTACATTCAACAAAAAAATTATTCATCTGTGTTATATAAACTTACCATTTACTTTCGTCATATCACCAATATTTTGAGTTACAGATGTCCACATAGTTTATTTGAAAATATTTCCTAACCTCACTTGCCATGACGAATGTTCCACCAACACATGAAATTATTAAAACGTTTGCCCGAATAGCATCTTTGGTAGTGAAATATGTGTACATTGACTCAAATTTACTTTCATTGGAAGTTTTAACGTCCGCGAACACACACGCTTCGAATCACGCAATGCAACTGCAATAACAGCCAAGCAGCATCGGGCAGGTTATGAATCTAACTTTCTGAATCTGTATGCTAACAAACTAATCCCTCTATCAATAACGAAATGAAAAGTAGCTAAGTAAATTTCCCGCAAGTCCTGTTTTGTTATGACCACAGCTGAGGTCCACAGACAATTGATAACAGTGGCATATATAGACTCGAGAGAAGACTGCTTCTCACATGGCCTGCTCCAGAGTAACCTCGCTTACCAACCCGTATTCCAAGCACGTGAGGGCAGCACCACTAATGTGGTGTACAAAGATATCCTTCACCAAACACAAGTAGTCGCTACTTTGTGTTGTACATGCAGGCCATGTCACCAGAACAAAGCTAGTTAATATAAAAATTACTCAAGCGCACAATACAATGTGCACTAAATTTAATGTTACAATTGTGTTAACTAACAAGTTGTGAACAAATTTAACTTCAGCATTCACAGTTCGTAGACTAGCAAACAAACCTTTTTTTTTTCCAAGTTATGTGCTCAAATAAGGACCAGTTTGTTGAACGCTTAAGTTTTGATTTTCTCATTGATTTTCATCTCTAAAGTTAATAGTAGTATTTGTATAAGTTTCAAGCATTGAAAGTATCTGTTTATAAGGCTGTGTATTAGCGGTATTTGAAAAAGTGGTATGTGGCCTCAGCCATAGTCATATGTATATGTCGCAAGTGTGTATTGGTACCAAAAGTACATACCTTTTGAGAAAAACCATGTCTCGTCCAAGTACACGAACATCCATCCTTCCTCCTTCAACTTCTTATATTGCCTCAGGAAATCCCTTCGCATTCCTGAGATTTTCGGGTCTTCCAAAAGCACCTTCCGAGCATCAGTCTTCTTCCACGAGAATCCCAGCCTGAGAAGCAGTTGATGCAAAGAAGTCCTACTCCCCTGGAACCCGACATCACCGCTGTTCTTCAAGGCTTCCAGGATTGTATCCAGTGTCACATGTTCTCCTGGAAATTGTTTTTCACACTATGCTTACACACACACACACACACAAACACACACACACTCCTGCAATTGACTGGACTGGGTGTGCACTGAAAAGTAGAAAAATACATGTCTCATGTGATTGCTAGAGACAAGATTACCTGGCTAGTCATGTTCAAACATTGGTAACTTATCACCAGAATACATGTAGTTATAGCGCACAACATTTTTTTTTATAGTCAAATCGTAATTATTCCATTTACAAAAATTCTAAAACAATGTTTATTTCTAGTGACAGTACTGATCTAAGTAAATTGAAAGTTTAAATATATATTTTGCTGTGCCCCTTCAGTCATTTGGGTAATTATTAAGTTTGGGGGCTTTTCTAAATAAAAAAAAACCCAAACCGTGGTATATTTCCACTTTACTAACTACGTAGAACACAAATATATTTGGGGCATTAACGTACGACTAATTTCTTAATATGTGCCCACCTAACCTAACAGAACCTAATCCCACGATGGGTGAATCACTATTTTACATTTTTAAACTAACCTAGGATTGTAGGGTTTTAAACTAACCTAGGATTGTTAGGTAATATAAGATTATACAGTATTAATCAAATCTCCGATCAACACCTACAATCACAGACTAGATGGGAACCCTATAATCCTACGTTAGTTTAAATNAATCAAATCTCCGATCAACACCTACAATCACAGACTAGATGGGAACCCTATAATCCTACGTTAGTTTAAATGACTGTAATCCTAGATTAGTTAAAACGCTACAATCCTAGGCTAGTTTAAAAAATGTGAAATAGTGATTCACCCATCGTGGGGTGGATTCTGTTAGGTTAGGTGGGCACATATTATACAATTAGTCATACGTTAATGACGCTACGGTAATTATTCAGAATAGAGGCTTTTCTAAAAATAAAATAAAAATTCACGGAAAGTGGTATATTTCCACTCTTCTAATTACACACAACACAAATTTACTAGGGGCATTA